>PTEX01000030.1:3467001-3588995 GCA_003342815.1 Eudromia elegans
TGGAGCCGCCGCTGCCGCTTGGTGCGGTGCGGGCCGGGCTGCTCCGAGCTCGCCCCGCAAGAGGAACCTGCGCGCCCGTGGGCGGCCGCGGGAGTAAAATGGATGCTGGCGATGTTCCTCTCCCGCTTCCCATCCCGCAAGAGCAGTGTCGGCGCGGGGCAGGGTCGAGCGGCGCTTTTGAGGATAAAAGAGGCTCTCTGGGCGCTCTGTGCTTAGTGTACGAAGCATGAGAAACCCTAACTCGCGCCGCGCCGAGATAAGGCGCTCGCACGCACTAAGTCTGATTTTTGACTCATCATCACGCGCTGAAAGAGACAGGGACTCGTAATAAGGCAGAAAACCGCCTATAAAATACCAGCTTGGGGAGCCGTGGGAATTGTCTTCTATTACTTTAAGCTGGGCCGCTGGAATTGCCCAGTGGGAGCGCGGCCGGGCCCCGAGCAGCGGCGCAGGGGAGGGTCGCGCTTCGACGCCGCGTCCCAGGCCGCGTCCCAGGCCGCGGGCAGCGCTGGGGCTGCGCTCGGCCCTCGGGCGCGACGCGGGGGTGACCGGGCGCTGCGGAGCCGGCGCCTCGTCCCGCCAGGGCCGCTCGCCCGGGCGCCGCCGCGGCCTTCGGGCGCTTGTCCCCAAAAACGGAGCAGGACGGGGCTCCGAGGAAGCGCTTCCCATCGCTTTCCTTGTGCTTTCAACACAAACACATATATATGTATATATATATCTCTGCATATACATTCTAACTTTACAACAACCTGAACATAGACGTTTTAGGTTAGCAGTCGTGCTATCCTTTGTAAACAAGCGCTGGGTTTTTGTAGTCATTCTAGGGGTGCTTCCTAAATTTCCTCAAGTTTGGGGGCTTTGTGTGTTTGCTTTCAGTTTAGGCTSTATAACTCGTCACCGGTTGGTGACGATGCTGGCTGTTCCCGCCGCTCGTGTGTTTATTCCTCATGGGAAACACCCGCTTTGGAGTTTGTGCCGAGTTGTTAACGGGGGCTTCATAGTTCGGCGGGATCAGGGAAGAGCTGCGCGGGTTTAGAAAGTCCCTGGATGGGACTTTGCGTTTATTCAAAACCGCTCTGAACTTGCAAACTGCCGGTGACCTGGGTTTAATTTTTATCAAGGCCTCATGCGGGCGCGTGCCGCGGGGCAGCGAGGTGAAGCTGTCAAGACCGCTTCGYGATTACATTTGTAGCACGGCGCGCGTCGCACGCGGACGCGTTGTGCCCTCGCGGACGCGTCGTGCCCTCGCGGGGATGCCCGGCCGCAGGCCCTAGGTAGGGAGATGTGAAAGGAGCCTCCGTTCGGGTCCGTCCCTGAGGAGGGGGTTCGGAAGAGGCGCCGGCTCCGCTCTGCTGGGTCGTGGTGATGTTACGCGGGGCGGTTATTGCTGCGCGTCTCCATCTAAGGTACCCGGCGCGCCGTTCCGCGCGCGCTGCCGTAGCTTAGTGCTGCTCCCTTTGCTTACCTTACAATTAGTAGGTTTCTGCTCCGCATTTARTTGAGAAACACGAGCAAGTCATATTTTTTGTTACAGATGACAGCTTGAAATTTGTCACCTTGGCTATTCAATACATTTTATGATTTTTATTATGGAATATCTGAAATTGCTGTTTGGAGTTTCTGTTCCAGCATACTAGAAATACACCATGACTAGCAAAATACCAGCCCAAGGAGAGCAGCAATTCTTCTCTCTCGGCACAAAATGAGGTTGTAGTTTCCTTGCTGGGAAGGAAGCATTGACAGCAGTACCTTCTTTTCCAAGGATTTAGATATTCTTCACTGTCTTTTTAACAACTGCTGTCCTTTCACTTTGCAAGCAGCAGGAAATAAGTGGGCAGTAGAATAAGATGTTTTACTTAATTTGCTGTTCTTGTGTGAGAGCTTCTGTTTTCATTATAGCATTTAAAATTAKAAAGCTCTCTGGGTCCCCTCCATCTTTCCCCCAATACTGTTAGATTTTTTTTCGCACACATTGGGAGAAGGCCAGTGTAATCTAAAAAATAAGTAATTGCATGGGCAGCCTTGCCTGAAGGACTAAAATTTAGCAAAACTAAAGATCTAAAATGTTTTTGCTAGKAAAATCCCTACAGTCACTGAACTCTTGCGATGCAGATAGCATATACCAAACTTCAGAGGACTTGAAAAGTGATTTCCCATTTTACATTCGTTAATGGAATTTTAATACTGAAATGTAGCTGAATCCCTCGTTTGAAATGCCTTGTTGATATAACTTTAATTCTATAAGTTATATCTTGAAGTACGTTATCTGTATAACATTTTTTCCCATCTGAGCAAAGAAGTGGCTGCAGTTGATAATAAGGGTCTAAACCGAAGATTTATAGAGTGGTTTATAGAGCTTTATACGTAAGCACGTTGTGGTGGTGTTTGATTGGAAAATACTTCTTACGCTCTGCAGACAAAAACCTCRTGGCCATCCAAGCCATTGTAGAGCTGAGGACGCTTGAACTTCCTGGAGATGCCTTTTAAAAACTCACGCTTGAATATGAAATAAAGCTGAAAAYTGAGTCGAAGGAAAAGGGCCATTCTGATAACGGTGCTGGTTGATGTTAATAATTGATTTCCACTGTGGGTTGTGCAGAAGGAAATAGAAATACAAGGAAGGGCCTGTTTACCGGCAAGGGTGAAATTGATACAGGAAAGCTCTGCAAAGACCTTAAATATATTGCAAAAAGAAAAGTTTTCTTACGTTTTTGAACTGCTAATTTTTTTTCCCCTTTAGGAAAGTCTGTTCTTAAGAGAAAAATGTTGCTTGTAATTTGGAAGTGGCATTGCAAAATGACAGCTCAGAGTCTGAAGGATTTGATCACCTGCTGTTAGAGTGACTAGAATGCGTAAGAAGCCCAAAAGAGCAGAGACTCCTGTTGACAATTCCAGGTGTACGMTTCCCCTCAGCCGGAGGGAGCAAGAAGCAGGGAATGACTGAGGAAAGGCTGAGGGTTGGCGGCTCTCTTAAATAGAAGACGCATGGAGAATGCTTTCTGGGGAGATACTCTCTTAAAACATCCCACAAATAAACTTCATAATTACAGGGCACCGAATAGTATTGAAATGCAGTTTCTTTGCGTGTTTTTGATGGTTAGTTTCATACTTTCTATTCTAATGGTTTTTTGTGGTAGTTTGTGTCTGGTGGCAGCTGAGCACTTTTAAACCTCCTACGGTGATATAACAGCAGATACTTCCTTTTAAAACTGAATAAGACACCTAAAAAAAAAACAGAGAGAAAGGAAAAGTCCCTCCCCCCCTTCACGAAGAGGTTTTGCAATCTCGGCCTGGGAATTTCGAGCTCTTCTGGAAGGAAGGTGGAATTTGTGCCATCCTCSGGCCCCGTCGCTTTGTGCCAGCGCCGGGGCAGGCGGCGGCGCGGGCTGATGCTGAGCGCTTCTCCGGGTCCTTCTCTGGCCATAGCTGAGACTTTTTGGGGAAAAATAACTGTTTAAAGAATGTTTTTAAACATAATGCCATTGCCTTTAGACACATTCTTTTCCATTTTTCAGCTTGTTTCATTGTGGTTTTTTATTATCTATAAAATATATATATATTTTTCAACTCAAAGTCTCTCAGGAGAGGTAAAATACAAAATGTTTCCCACTATATACATTAGTCATGGCATATAGTTTGGCATTTATGGCAACATCAAAACAGATACTTAACAAGGGGACACTTGGAGAAATGCTGGTTTTATTGTTTATTTTCTTACTGATCTGGTCTTCCTGTATTTATTTGTCTTTTAAAGTACGTGGTCGGARTCCGGATTACTTTTCTATCCTGCAGAGCTCTCCAAAGTCATTTGTTTCACATTGTAGCAACTCTAACTGCCCATTCCTCAATGGAAATGAAAGTAGAAACTGCCATGGCCCTCTCGGTTGGGAAGTGCTGAGAAAACAAGGGAAAGGAGCTAAAAAAGCAAACTCTGCGATGCCAGCGGTATGGAGCGGGCTGGAAAACGTGGCGTGTGAACCTGCCCCRCGAGGCCTGTCGGTGTTTCCGTGTGCCCTTATGTTTGGAAAAGGCCCGTGCGGGAACGCTGTTTCCCTCCAGTTTGGAGCCTCCTCGTTGTGCGCTTGTCGAGCTGCTGCTGCTGCTGCTTAGACCTGCCTGACACTCGGTCCGGGACYCCCGGGAGGCTCCTTGAGGGGCTCTACCCCGAAATTCAAGCTTTGAAAAAGCCTAAAAAAGGAGGTAAAAAATTAAAAATTGCTCTTAATTTTGTAAGTTTAAAACCCTGCCCCTTCTCCCACTATTTGTGACCATGTGAGAACCAGTCACCATTTTCTTTATGAAAGATACCACCCGAAGTTCATCTCCCGTCACCCCTTCCTTCCCTTTCTTTCTCCTTTGGTCTAGTCAAGTGTTGGTAGTTAAGACCCCTAAAAATCATCTTGTTTATGCCTGCAGTCATTACACAAATTTTTTTCTTTTAAACAAAAAATGATTGAAACTTGAGAGTTTATTACTATATTTTTTAAAATATGCTTTAAAACTAAAAGTCTGCTGGAAGTAAAATAGCACTTGCCGTAGGGAGATCAGAGGTACAGGTTGGAGAGGGATGGGAAGGGACCCTCAAAAGAACATCCCTGCAAACATCTTGTCCCATGCAGCCTTTATTATCAACCATCAACCAAGCCTGGGTGGTCCAGAAACGTGGAAGTTATTGTCTGGCTTGTAGTGGAGGCCGAGATAGCAGCAGCAGCAGGATAAACTCCGGTACGGAGTGAAATAATCCACGCTTCATGACAAGCAATGTAATTAGTGTTTTATGGAGCCCAGCACGTGGCCACRGAGTCCTCCCCGCTGTGACTGACCTGCCTGGGCCTTGCTTTGCTGGGAGTTGAATATTGTCCTTCCCATGGATGAGCAGATAGGGAAAACAGGTCTTGGTTTCATCTCCTGCTTGATCCTTGTTGCTTTGGACTGGCCTGATGGGTGACGTGTCCCGGCGGGGGACCTGCCGGGCTAGCGCAGAGGCTGCGGCCGTGGGGTGGCAGAAGCCTCCAAACCTGCTCATTCCGATCCTTTTTAGCCCCTGCTCGAAGGGGGAGAGCTGGAGCCTCGGAAAGGAACTTTCGCTTTGTGGAAAGAGGCCTGCAGAGATTTGCCTAGGAGGGTAACGGTTGGTCTCTTCATGTGAAATAATGATTTTAGTCCCTCCAAAACATTCTCTGGAACTGAATCCACTGTTTTTACAGAGCAGGGAGGCTGAGTTTGTTTTTAACTGACCCTTGTGGTCTGATTTACGGCTAGGCACTTTATCAAATTGACTTTATTCCTCTAAATATGTTTTCCCTCTCCTCCTCCTCCCTCTATGTTTGKTKKTTTTTTTTTTCCCTCCTCCATTCTTTGCAACATTTTATAGTTGGTTTAAGGATGTAATCACTCTGTTAGCCTCTGCCCCTTTTATATCCAGCTGCTTTCTCTTTGTCACACTAATGGCCTGTCACAGTGAAGCTGTCACTTTACACACAGGGTAAACCCTGAAAAGCTGCCCCCTTGCAGTCTGGAAACTTACAATATCTGCCCTGTTTGGAGGGCTCAAACCAAGCCCATTCCATGAGTGCCTCCTGCCTATCTAGGGAAAAACGCCCATAAAGGCTCTGTGCATTGCACTGGGGGGAGCGAGCAGCAAAGTCTTCTGCTGTTCCTGAGTGGTGTTTGCAAGCAGACAGACAGTGTTATTTGTTGCAGGGTTATTGGTGGGTTTTTTTTGGTTTTTTTTGTTTTTTTTTTTTTTTTCCTCTTCTGCATGCAAACTTGCGAAATGTGACTTTAACTGATGTTCAATAATACGCAAATACTCCGTGTTCGTCCCGTGCACCCGAGGTGCTGCACGGAGGCCGGCTTTGCTGGCAGCGCCCTGCGCGTGCGGGCGGCTGAGCTGAGCTGAGCCGCCGTGAGGCTGCACGGCTCTCGGGCTCTGCAGTGCCCCATTCCGCCTGGATTGTGCCCGCTGCYTCCCGCATCCGCGCTCCCTCCTCTGCGCCCCCGTTCCAAGGGGTGCGGGTGTTGGCAGCAAGCAGCCTCTTGGCTCTGGAGATGCCCTGTCGTCTGCCCAAGCCCCGGGGGTGACATCCATCTGCAGCCTCAACGCTCTAAAGGGGAGCCCATCTCGTGCAGTGTGAACTTTAAAATCGGTCGGGGTTGCATGAGTTAGTGGTGGTGACTGCCTTAAGAGGCTAGGGTGGTGTTTTGGGATGTGCTTCTCCCTAGGAAACGAAAGGAATAGGACAGGGAAGTGTTTAATTCTTGTTCCCGTGAGCAATCCGTCCTGCGGGCTGCCCCGGGCAGCTGTGAGAGCCCTGCCCGCCCCGGCGTCACCCGCCGCTTCCCAAGAGCGGAGGCGCCCGAGGCTCTTTAGTCCGAGCTCCCTTCAGCCTGGCACAAGACCTGGGATTTACTATGCAGCAGAATTCAGCATGCTGGAATTCAGGCAGTGTAAACTGCCTCGAATTTGGTACTGCTGAAAGGCTACAGTTTTGTGTGTGTTTTCTTATTATTTTGTTGTTTTTGTGAATTTTGCTTTTGTTTTTTTCCCTGGAGCAGCAGGAGCCGAGGGCTGAGGGTGTTTCCAAGCCAGGGTCACTCCTCCGGGCACGCAGCCTTGGAAATGTGCAGGAGCTGCTTTTGTGCCTTCACTCGCCTTTGGAAGCTGGTTTTGAGTAGGAGTTTCTGCACCAACAAATAACACTTCTCTCTGCTGATTATCACGTTCTCCCTTTAGGAGAAGGGGGCTAAGTAATAGTTTCAGGTTGTTGACCACGGGGGACCTTGTGCTGCCCAGCTCCTAGTGTTCAGTTTTGGGCCTCTTTTTTAAAAAAAAAGTGGAAAATAAAATCTGCAAACTCTTTGTTGCGCTTGAGAATGCAGTGCCTGTTAATGCTTTAATTAGCACTGACTCGCAGGATCCGGAGTGCTTTCTGCTCTGCTTTCTGCCCCGGGACACTTGAGCGGAGCAGTAGCCGCCGCTATGGAGCCATTCCCTCCCGTGCCCCCCAAGCAGAGCGTGATGGGTCTGCGCTGCTCACCAGCCAGGAYGTCGCTCCAGCACTTGTCGAAGGTTTCCTGCCTTCCCCTGCATAAAAATCCTTGTCCGGKATCGTGCACAACTTAGACTGAGGATGGGATTTGAAAAAAAGGCGCATTTTGTCCCCTAAAACCAGAGGGATATTAGCAAACTGCGGTGAGCTATTTTGAGCCTCAGGCCCCTCTTACCTTCCCAGCTCTTCCGCTAACACATCCGAGCAGTCGCAGTCCTGCTGTCCGTGCGCCCCGCGCCATCCGCTCGCGCTCCCCTCGTCCTCCGCTCTGGAATGCGGCGCATTCCTGCCAGGTCACCTACAGCCTTCCACCATCCCCACCACCAGCAAACAAGCGTCGGGCTTGTTTCTTTGTTGCAGCTTCATTCAAGGTCGTGGTCTATCCCGTGGTGACACTTTTCCCCCATTGTAAGCACCAGGCTGGCCGTTTTTTGGTGACGTTTTTTGTTGACTGTTCCTGGAATAACCATCAGCTTCCCCAGGAGGTGCAATGGTGAGGACAGTGTCATGGAGGTGTCCATCACAAAGCACATCTGTAAATAGTAGGGAGGGCTGGGATTGACTGGGATGATGTTTAGATGCCTCTGTTGGTGGATAGGGGCAAACAGAATCACAGATAAAGTAACATGAAAAAAACCCTAAAAACATAAAACCCTCAAATCCAAGGTTATCCCCACATTTTCACTTTCTGTGAGATGGTTATGTTTTTTGAACATATCTTCTTTTGCCAGCTCCCAGAGAAGTAAAAAGTGCCAATAACTAAATATTTCGTATCTGGTAGTAAAACTTGAGGGAGTCACGTATSTACATATCTTCTGCAGATCAGAATAACAAAGAGTTATTACTATTCAGTTTGTGTATTTTGTTTTCCAATTGCAAAGTATAAAAGAATAGATTTCAATTTCGGTCAAAAAGAGCAAYGGAAATGTGTAAGGATTAGAAATTGCTGCATTTGGTTTAGATGTTCGAAGCGGATCTGTGTGAAGGAAAGCAACGCCTGGCTTAATACATCACATAAATACGTTAGGTGTCCAATCCAGTTTATTGTCAGTGATAAATAATACTTGAATTCCTCTTTGGATCTAGTGTTTGAGCCTGCTCTTGCAAAGCCTTATTCATACACATGAGGATTATTTATGTGTCTAAGGCTTTAGAGGATCAGACCCTATCATCTAAATCTGTAAGGCTTCAGGGATATTTACTGCTTGGCTTTTTATTTCCTTTTCTTTTTTTTTTTGGACTGGATTCTTTAACAGTTCTGTGCTGTTTGTAATCTCCTGGTTTATGGCAGAAATGGCTCTTTCTATTAATTTTTGAGCACATGGAGCCCCGCCGTTTCTTATTTATCTGACTATTTAGCGTGGAGGGTTTTCCTCTTTGGTATTTAGTTTTTTCAGTCGCTAAAAGCCAGCGTTTTGCTTCGGCGCGTCTCTATTTTAAAGTTGCATTATGTGCACGTAGCTGTGTTCTGAGGCCGAGGTCTTGATTGGCAAGTTTTAGCTCTGAGGAAATTTTCACAGCTGATCCATAAATCCCCSACGGACCATTAGGAGCTGCAGAGCAACACTGGCAAGCTCCCCTACAATAATTGTAGTTTTAAGTTCGTTATATTTAGCTTTCTCGCCTCCTCGCTGGATGCCAGGGCGACCTCCCTGGGAGGGCACCGGAATATCCTCTCTGCATCCCCGTTTTATCCCAAGCTGGTGGGTGGAATGAGCAGCACCRTGGGGTCAACTCCCACCAGACAGGGCAGATACGGTCATAGACGGTGACTTGTGACAAACCAAGGGGCAGCCAAGATTGTCCTGCCGCTTAACAGCGGCAGAGTCACATATAATTCTCTGGGGCTGAGATATGGCTCTTAATGGCTCTGTTTTATTTCCTCAACAAGAGGGTGGCAGGTCGTTATGAGCACACTAGGAGCCTCCTACGTTTTGGGGCAGTTTGCTGAGATAAGATGGGCAGAGGATACTTGCTTAGTGATTGCTGCCCAGTGGGATGTTGATGTGAAATTGCACCCACTARCAATACATCTGCGTGACAGGTTAAGATTTGCAAATATTTATTTATAGGCACATTAAATCACTGCTTAGGATATGYAGAATGTTTATGGTGGAAGCCTAATGTGAACCTATAATTGAAGGCAAAACGTGATGGGGGGAAGAATGAATCTGGAGTCCTGTTGATGGTCGTTGTGCTAAAATCCAAAGCAGGGATGTGGCCACGGAGAGGCCGAGGGGAGAGCCTGGGAGACTTCAGCTGCTTTTGTTGCTCTGTTAACTCAGGCTGCTACAGTCTACAAATCAGAACTGCTTTTATACCTAAAAAGGTGCTTTTAATGCATTATCAGTGACCATCTGACCTCAGCTCCTGTCACTAGGGGAGGAACGTGGTGGGAAAWTCGGCTGAGTGGTGATAACCTCCGGTGCCCTGTCACCCTCTCCTGCCGACACAAAGACCCTTAACTGAGGCATCCCACCGGCGTCCTGCTCGGGTTGTGTCAAGCAGCTTTCAGTATTTTCCCCAGTTCAGTTTGGGTCTAGCCGTTTTCAGCACTTTCTCTCYTGCTATTAATTTAGGTGAGGACGAAGTCAAAGTTATCTAAAAATGCAGACTGTGTGGCTTTTCTTTTATAGGTTTGTATTTGGATTATTTAGTGATTGCGAGAGGCGGTGGGTGGGARAGCTGGACAAGCTGCAGCTTTTCCTGTGCCGAGGCTTTTTAACCCCTAGCCAGCCGGGACGCTGGCGAGTTGGACGGCGCCTGCACGTACCTTTGGGGGCAGAAGTGACCCCGGGGGACAAAACAGCCCTTTTCCCTCATTGAGAGGCCGTCTAGACTTATCTCGGGACTGAGCGGGCTATTAATAGAACGTGCTGCATTTCCTTCACATAAAAATACGAAGGGCACTTTGCTGGGAAAAAAATCGTGCTGTGCTCTCTCTCTCTTTGGGACCGGCTCATCACCCAGCTAAAATTAAAAGGTGAAGTCAGGCAGTTCTTGCTTGCTATTTTTAACCTGCTTCAGCATATGAATGTGAGTGTTAAATCTTTCTTTAGGCTTCTCTTAACTCAATTACCTACTTATTCAAAATATTCTCTTCTCAAATTACTTAGCTATATTTGYCTTTTTTTATGGGCATGCTGGAAAAAATAAACTTTTCTTTAGCTGCTTAATGTTTGTTGAATTAGTTTTATGTTCGCTTTGTAGTTATAAAATTATTTGTCAGCGATGGAAGCCCCTAGGTAAGCATTTAAAAGCTGTTCTGATACATTAGAAAGTTAGCAAGTGTACGTTTCTTTGTATAAATGTATGTATATGTTTATATATCTGGTTTCTTTTAGAAAATATTGTGCTGAATTAAAGTAGTAAAAATATTTTATTATTTTAAGAATGCAAAATGGAGAAAAAAAATCTTTTTTTTTTTTGGGATCTAAATCTTTTGTTCTGTGCAAGCTTCTTCCTATTTTGTTTTACTCACAGGGTTTTTCTTTTGTGTTAGATGGAAGGGGAGGAGGTTCCAGCATCTGGACTTCTCATCGGCCGTAGGTTTGGTGCTTCTTGCATGCTGGTTTGAGGGTGCTGATTCCTGCTCCCTGCCTTTCAGTGAGTCTGAGACCTTTGCAATGCTGCAGAGCACGGTGACGTTCTCCAGATGCAGGATTGCAGCCTGCAGAGGGTGTCCGCTGCTCCCTCCGACCGCCTCCTCCCGCTGCGCCGGTGACACCTTCCCCAGTGAGCAGCGTGTTGGGAACCCGTCCTTGCCCCTAGAATGAGGAAGGGAAAGTGCATCTGTCTGCCCTTATCCCCATGACATCTGTCCCTTGGTTCCTTTGCCTAGCGGTTGTTTGAAGMATGGGCTGCGACTCTTCCTCCTGCACCCCAGTCAGAGGCACCTCTGTGAACGGATTTTGTTGATCGCAGAATTGCTGGGGTTGGAAGGGACCTCTAGAGAYGACCCAGTCCAACCATACTCTTGAGAGCACATGTTCTTTCTTTGCCTCTCCTAGGCCTGATGGAGGATGATAAACGTGGTGTGAAGTGGTGAGATGCGGTCTGTCCCCCTCTTGTTTTTGTGCTTTCCCTCTCCTTGCCGGTGAGGGCAGTGATGGTGTTGGAGAGGTTGGGTCACTCTTCCCTGCAGCTTGCTGCCCGCTGCTGTCGCAGCCGTGGCCCGGCCGCGCTTGCCCGGTCACTCGTGTGGCTTCTCAAGCAGAGACTCGAAGGCTGGAGGAGAGCGTAGAGTGCTTCCGTTGGTGTCCAAATCCTTCTGCAGTGTGCACGTGGGAGGGTGGCTTTGGGCCTCCTGGCGATGGAAAAATGAGTAGGCTGCTCGTTGCAAGGAAGGCTGGAGCTTGGGGAGAGYGTCTCTGGCTGCATCTCCCTGGGCAAATCCTGCAGACAAATKCTGCAGAAAAGGGGGTATTTCCACTGTATGTCCCTCTTGCTCACCAGAAATACCTGAGATTTTCTGCATTAGGGTTTGTCTAATAGCACATTTCTCCTGCTGCTGGGAACACGTTGCTCTGCATGGTGTTAAATAGCAGTGCAGTCAGATAGCTAGACGGTGATGGTRAGTAACACAAACCTAGAGCCCCAGCCCTCTGGATGCTTCTTTCCATGCCAGTCTGTGTGCCTGGGACTGTTTGCCCGCGAATTTGTTCCAAGCCTCCACCCCCTCCATAAAACTCTTGGAAAACCAGCTSTTCTGGAAATCTCCCTGGCCGGGCTGGCCGGTCAGCCCTCTGCTCGCTCCGTCCTGTCCYGTTGCCCCGCGTTGGCTTCACACTGAAAACTTCCCCACGCGGAGATTTATGTGGGCATCATCTGTCCCGTGTTTGCTCCTCACCTGCGGGCGGGTGACGTGATGCTTCCAGAGCTGAAAAGTGCCTTTTAAAACTTGAATATAGACGTGATGCTCACCTAGGCACTGGAGCTTTACACGGCTAATGATGATTATAGGTGCTCCCTTCTCCAGCTGCAGGCTGGAGGCCAATATTGGAAACGTTAACACTGATGTCACCTGCTGCCAGCTCTGCCTCCRTCACCTTTTGCTTTTAGCTTTCAGAGCAGTAACTGTTCATTATTATTTGCTTGTTTATTTTGTAAATAATGGTTTTAATGCATGCGTGTGGCTGAAGCCTGCAGAGTTTGTGCCCTGGAGTCTCACATTCTGTTTTTGCCCCCAGAAATGGAGCACTTTGCAGCATTAAGCTGCCATCGGTCGTGGCTATCAGCTCCTATATGCACCTTAATCCACAGCAGGCATCGTGGACAGCTTTTGATTCAGCAGTGCTTGTCTATCGAGGGTAAGCAGGGGATCAGTGCCGTAGTCACCCTCAGAACCGAGCAATTGAAACTGGAGTTGTTCAGATCAAATAAGCTGCATATTTCTAGTCTATGCAGTGGGGAAAGGAAGGCTTTATGACCATGGTGTAAATCTAGTGGAGTTGCTAATTGTGCTTTTAAACAGCTCTTTAAGTGTATTACTCACATGGCCAGATGTGGCTGCTACATCTGTTCTGAAAAATCTTACCAGCTTTGTCTTGCTGTGAAGCAGACATTTTAAATTCTCTAATGTCCTTTTCAATAAAGGATTGRATTCAATTACTAGAAAACTAGAAACCATATCTGGATTTTAGTAGCTTGAGCATTTATACATTTATTTGAATGCTTTAGAGTTCACATGAATAGATTTATTAGCAGAGCTAGGCATTTTGGTTTAAAACGACACTATAAAAATTCTCTTTTTTTCCTTCCTACTGTGTCATTAAAGTGCGGAAATGTTATGAATCATCTCTGACATTCAGATTCAGGGTACTGTAACATTTAATTTGCCACCGTTGCAGCTAGGGATTTTTGCAGAGTTTGCTCAGAGTTTAGTATTGACTGTGGGTATAAGGCTTCTGACTGTAACAACAGATTTCATGTTACAATGAATAGATTTTTTTAAAATATATATGATTATTAAGAGGTGATAGGTTCCCTCGTAGAGGGGAAGACCAGTGCTCTGTAGTCCATTTATTTGCATTTTGGCTTTGCAGCCTGGCTCTTTTAGGGAGTCTCCCTTTCCAACCCTCACTATTTTTTAGCTGTATTGATCAAGGTGCTTATTGGCAGCTTGGTGGAGCACCGCAAGAGACCCAGAGGAAACGCTTAGGGATGCTGATCATAATCTCCCAGCAGAGCAGCACCTGCGGTTCCATTCAACCGTGCAGCGTCCCTCAGTAAAGGAAACGCTGCCTTCCCCTCTGCCTTTGGAACAAATGCTCCAACCCGCTGTCGTCATTCGCACGGGATCAAATTGTCAGAAATGTGACAGTTTTACGAAGGGAGGTGGCAATGCAGAGCTGGTGGGGGGGGCCCAGGACACTTTTTGCAGAATTGCAGGCTTGAATTTTAAGGCAGAAAGCAATTGCTAGCAGTAATTTAAACAGAGGAGGTTCTGAAATAGCAAAATGATTCCATGCTTTCTGAGGTTGTAAATTTAAATCACCAAGCATCTTTTCRTGCAGGTAAGTCACTGAGGACGTTGGTATTAATTTGAATGATATGAACTTTTTTTGTGTGTGTTTTAACTGATGCTCATTAGCCACTTAGAAAATTAAGTCATTTCTGTACATTTTGAAAATAGGTAATTTCTTTAAATGTGTTGGCAATAATCAAATCACATGCAGTTCTAATTTTTTTGACTTTGAGGAGAAAAGGCCCTCTGTTTCCAAATACGGAATTTATTTGTTTAAATGGGTAATATAGTRTGTATGTGCACATACATAGTTTTGTTTATTTAATCAATAAATAGCAACTTTTCAGCAAATATTCACCTTTTTAAACTACGGATATTTCTAACCTTTCCCAACATAAATGTGCCAGTGTGATCTCCCACAGAGCTTCCATCCCAGATAAAGCTGTGCTGGTTCCACTGGTGGGTTGTGTGAGAGGATGACGTTGTACGCAATAAATTATATTGGCCAAATGATCCTCCGATTCTTCCCCTTGCTCTTAAGGCAGCCTGGGYTGGAAAATGCATGTTGATGCGATGGAAACTGGCTTTATATTTGCAGGACTTTGTTTTAAAAACAGACAGGCTTGAACTCTCCCAGATCCCCCTATGCTTTGGCTTTTTTAGCTGGGATTTCAGCTCATCGAGTGACCCATTGCATAGCACAGCTCTTATAGCAACTTCTGCAAGGTGCCTAGCATGCACTGGCTATCAAGGTTGCAGTTTTTAATTAAGTTGTGTTTCACACACGTTCAAATGCAAGTTCAGTCATTCGGGTTCGCTGCATTTACGCTGGATGTGTGATCGGTTTAGCCTGAGCAGCTCGTTTGCAGGTTGGGRACGGTGGAAAGTTCAGCTGCCGAGAATGTCATCTGAGCGTGACTCTGCATTGGGGCATGTTTTGGGCCATGGATAATTCCGCTGTCGGTGTCCTTAGGGATACTGAGGGCTTGAAAGCGACATGGGAACAGAGCCGTATGGGAAAGCCAGCACGGAGGTTTGCTTTGCTGCCCTGGCAGGGTCTTGGCTTTGTTTCCCTGCAGAGCAAAGGGCGAGCAGTGTGGTGGGATCTGCCTCCAGCCCTCCACATGAAGGGACCGTGTGTGATGCTTCCCTGCCACGAGCTGTCACCTCGTGTCCCCGCTGGCACAGGGACAACACAGCCCCGGGGTCCCTGCCCAGYGCTGCATCGCTTGGGGCAGCGACCTTGAGTATCCATGTTGCTCATAAGTGCTTGTGCAGTATCAAATCCTGCTGTTGGGTCCTGAAGAGCACTCGTGACCCTGTCCCGGGCTGCTCAGCTCACCGTGCTGCTCCTGGAGAGCYGTGTCTGTCTCAGCAGGGCTGCTGTGCACGCAGCAACCCGCCGCAGGCAGGCTTAGCGAGGCCATCTGTCAGCGAGGGCTTGCTGCAGGGCCTAACTGGTTAGGGAAATAGGCTGGAATTTAAATGTGTGCTTAGATATGGGGTTTATTTGAAACAATAGCCTGCTTAGGGCTTCAGCGACATGTTTTACAGATCCCTCTCTGGATGCTCCTGCTGGGGCTCAGGCAGCAATGAGGAACGGCTTCAGGAGGCTTCGCGGCATTAGCGGTTATCCAGAGACGCTTTTCAGATGGCAGAACACGATGGCATGTGTGCAGTCCACCCCRGAGCCAACACCGTTGCACCCAGAAGTGACCAAGGCACTTCTAGGAGCCCGTAGAGCTGATACGGTGATAGTCCATCCAAGAGTTCTTGACCTCGGTATGAAAAGTGGAGATTAGCAAGTTGCTCGTTGGTGAACGCGAGAAGGTGGATCGCTATCGCGAGCACTCGGACTGAGCTCTGCYGCCTGGAGCAGCTCAGAGGGTCCTTTCAGTGGACGAACCCCGTTTCACGCAGGGCTGTAACGCAGCTCGCGCCTGCTCCGTTTTGCCTTTCTCTATCAACGCCCGGCGGTCTGGCCGCTCGTCCTGTGGAGACGTTTTTGTGTCCACGTGCTGTTCACACTGATCTCAAGAGAAACCTCGGCCCCGYGTGACCAGTTGTGTGGGCACGGTGGCTAAGGTCAAATTAATTGCAGCTCGCGTTTGCCCGTGATTCTGCCAGCAGCCGTGCAGTAATGTTGTTTATAGACCGGTGCTTTTATTAGACTGACGGGCCATCATTTGGATGGCAAACCCATCGGCTTTAAGTAGGCACTTAGCTCAGGATTTTCTCAGCACTAATTGAAGGCGCCAGGGGTCCTGCACTGGGACAGGTGCAGTCCTGCTGTGCAGAGGCAGGATTTGGGGAGGACACGGGGAAGGAAAGCTCCCCGTGCATCCTGACATCCAGCTGTGCGGGGCTGCTCACTTGAACCCGCATGCAGGAAGCCTTCAAGGGAGATTAGGGCTGCAGGTGGGAGGTTTCCAGCTCCATAGTTATCCTATGGGGAGCTGGAGAGCCTGATTCGTAGGCATTCCTATATTCTACCCCTTGGCTAAGCCCAGGAAAAAAAAGGATGGAGAAAAAGAAAACAGAGAGCGCCATAAGTGCATACTATTAGCTGGACCCTCATCTGAAAGCATGCCGGAGAGAAGAGCGGTTTCTAGCATAATTGTGGCTTCAGTGGTTGTGCCATGCTTGCTTGTGTTGCTGTTTCATGCCCTGACGTGCTCATATGGTTTCCATCATGCACGGTATTGCCTGGCTAGTCCATGTTGTTTTATTCTTGCKTTATCGCGTCTCTCCAGAGAGTTCCACAATTTGGCATTAAAATGTCTCCTTGCATGGGAGGAGGGAGAAGGGGAGATTTACACGACGCACATGTCTTGTTTTACAGTTTCCGGATGATCCTCAGCCTGGTCGCCTGCGATGGGCGCTTGTTTCTCATCGTCGCTCCGTGCGGGCTGGCGTATCCGCTCAAGCTGTCCTTGCTCTCGGCAGCATTGCTGGTGATTAATGGGCTTTGCCATTCGGATTTGTGTGGCTTGTCTCGAGCAGCAAAATTAATGACGGAGGCTTTTGGAAAACAGCAGAGAGCTAATTGCATTTTTCATTAGAAGCTGCTCCCAGCCGGGCGGGGAGGCCTCGGTGCTGCGCAGCCCGTTCGCCTCTGCTGGCTGCTTTTGCAAAGTGTATGAGGAAAACAGCCTTGCCATCAAAATAAAGGCAGGGAGAGGGGTTGGGAGTGGGGAAAAGAGTTGTGAAAGAGGTGTTTTCATGCCTCTTTCCTGCTCCCATTCTGCCTTTCCTCCCCTGCTCCTTAGCAGCTTTCTCTTGTGGTTTTCTCCTCAACACCCTCTGTCCAGGACTCCTGACCCCGTCTCTTGTCCCAGTTCTGTTGTTTCAGTTGTCCTGAAACTTACTGAACTAGCTTGTCCACAGCAACTCCAAGTCATTACTATGGGAGATTGCTTTCCAGCCTGTTATGTGTTGTCATCTTTTCAGCTAACTAGCCAAAATCTATGGGTTTTGATTTGAAATATTGTTATGAAAGAATTAACTTCTGGCAAATAATGTTGACCACCACCCTTCTCAGAGAAGCCAAGCTCAGTTTCCCCTCTTCCAAAATTCCTTTGGCTCCCATCTTTTGGCCTATGGATTGGCTTCATCSTCAACAGTTCACCCTCATGTAGGGAGCGCGTGGGAGAAACCTCCATTGCATCTTCCCATTGCCAAGAGATGCCGTGTAGGAGGTCCCCACCGGAGACCCCAACCTGTGGCGAGTGGGAATGGGATGTGCTGGCCCGAGCAAGGCCAGAAGCTCTCCCTACATGGCGGAAACCTTTGTGGAAGCCCTGCGGAAGCCCTAGCGATTCCTGGTTCCGGCACTGCCATCCCGTGACCTCCTCCCTGGAGCACATGGGACGGTGGCATCAGGCCACAAGGAGCCCCCACGGTCACCAGGTGGCCTCTCCCACCACGGCTGTGGCACTTCATTAGTCACAGAAACTTGATAAATTGGTTGAGATACCCCAGGTTTGGATCTATCAATGTGGCTCTTCCAAAGTCCCCAGCACTTTAGAGGGAAAGATGCCGGGGTGAAAGGCGGTTGATCAGATAAAGTATCTTACTCCCCTGGGCCTTCTTATAGGAAAGTAACTTTTATAGAAGCTTTTATAGGGAAGCCTCAGAAAAAGCCGTAGAGCAATTTCCCTGCGTAAGTCACTGGTTTTACTTGGTCATTAAATGTTAGGTGATGCATAAAGGCCTTGGTATCTTTTCTTATTCAAGGTGCAGGCTTTGCCCGAGCGGCCGTGTGCCAAAACGTCCCTCTGGGTTTGCAACTGTGCAGCTTATCCCCAAAACAACACGAACGAAAAACATCTAGCAAAACTCCCAAGTGCAGATAATGCTCATGCAAAGAGGATGCAACGTGTAAGCATTAAAATAACCTGATGCCCCCAGTGCAGACAGGAGAAACAATTGCAATTTTGGCAGAACCTGTAGATTTCTAAAGCGTGTTACTTTTTTTCCCAGTGATATTTCCAGCCCTGCTGGGCTGCTGTGTTAGTGTGTGCAGGGACCCTTGCAGGCTGTCAGTGACTGCAGGGAAGGGAGCTGTGGGATGGGGCAGGAGCAACAGGGATTCCAGTCATGCAAGAACCAGTCGGCAAGAACAACCGGCTGCATGTCGGATAATTTTACTGTAAATCTCTTTAGATACCAATGAAATAGTTTCCTGTTTGTCCRGATTACTGCTTTCTTGCTTACTGATCAGTGTGTTTCTCCCTTTTGGTGCTGCTTCTTCAGATACATAAAATGCAGAAATTCAAATCATTAGCATGAGTGTTATATTCCAAGCTATTCTGTTTTTCTTCTTTTAATTAGTCTTTCCCATTCTTGTTTATATGTACAGTGCAATAAAAAAAAAACCCACACTTTTTTGTCCATATCTCACCAAGAGTACTGTGTGTTACTGAAAAAATATTCTACCTTGCTTTGCTTGGAAAATAGTCTGGCTTTTGGAAGTCCCCAGGGATGGATGTGTTAGGGAAGAGTGACAGGTCGGAGTATTTATCACTTGCAAGTTAAGCATACATWACATGAATTTTTTTTAGACGTGTCTGAATCTCTGCAGGGCTGTTTTRAATTGCTTTCGAAGTCACAAGCAGGAAAAAATTTAAAGAAATTTTCAAATTCAGTGATGAAGCTGCTSTTTTTAAATAAATAGATTATTTTAAAGTCAGTTTAATTTATAAAGACAAAACTTTTAAATGTGAGGAAATGCAGATTAAGGAACAAATTTGTTGTAATTAAATATAGTTGACCCTATTTTTTTTTCTTGTGCTACATGCTGATAATTCGTTTCCCCTTTGACTTGTAAATTACCTCCAAATAATACCTGTCCTTGCCCTGACTATAAGCTCTTTCTTTCACTTGGTTCCAGGAACATTTTGGTGCTTTATTCTCTCTAACTTTTTAATATCATAGAATCTTATTATGCCTAAAGCTTTCGGAAGTTTAAATATTTATTATTATCTTTTTTTCCTAGGGTATTGGTAAAATTTTCTTATAATTAAAAAAAAAATACCTAAAATGCAAACAGTTAATTTTTTTCTTCTGTAAAATTAAAAATATCAAATCATCCTTTGACATTATTTTAGTGGTGAAAATGCAGAATTCCYAAAACTACTGTGAATTTAGTGGCTGTTTTAAAATTTGGCCTCTGAATCTGAATTTGAAAAACATTTTAGAAATTAAATGTCCTTGACCAAATTTAATCTATGCTCAGTTTATAGAATATAAAACCAGAATAGAACATTTTAAAGTAAAAGCAAAGRTTTTTCTTTAAGAAAAGTTTCTTAGGCAAAATAGACTTAAAATAGGAAAAAATAATCGTTATTTTGCAAGCAACTGTGTCTCAACTTAAATGTATAATTTCTTCTTACTAATTGAGTGTTTCAGAAGCTGGAAATTTTTGCCAGGAAATTCTGAATTTCTGCAGCAGAGAAGGTGCAATTCTCATATGTAGCTTTTAAAGGAAGATTGAGTGAGTTTACTAGTAGTGGGTAACGTGGTGGATCCTGGTAGGTGATATTTGCTGCCAACTTGTTTAATAGATAATTCAAAGTATTCATTGATTAAACCATGRCATAAAAACTTAATTTACTCTCTCTTCTTTTTTTTTTTCCAAGCATCTTTTTCCTTTTCAGAAGATAAACTTTGGATAGGCTGGTGCTTATCGGCCCTGCTTCCTGGCTGACGGAGATTTAAGCTCTACTGGCTTGAACAACTCGTGCAGTTGAACTTGTTAACTCGTGTGAGCGCTCAGCAGGAACATGGGGAGTTACTGGCTTTCTATCAGTAAGAGTAATCCACAACAGCAAAGAAAATGAATCACAAAAGGTAGCGTATTCATTTATATTAATGATACTGGCTTGTTATAATTCATTAGAATAGCATTTAATACTGAATTAGGAATGTGTCTCTCAGGTTCATAAAAAATGAAGACAGTGTAGAGTGTCTGGCTGTTGTGTGGGGTTATTTGACCTTTTGTAAGAGCTTCCAGAATGTAGTGTTACTGTGTAGATGAGCAGAAGGCAGATAAAGGAGGGTCTATATGGTCTTGATTTGAATTTTGATGGCGAATGGGTTGTACCCTCTGTAGAGAAACCATCTGCTTATGCTGCAGGGATAGCGCGCAGGCGCGAGTGAGAGCACCTCTAGGTATGATTTATTGCATTTTAATTGTTCCTGCTGCCTTTGCCCAACGTGCTCCTTCTCCAACGTGACTCAGACGAGTTGTTGCTGCCCAGGGGCTTGCGGCCGATTGAGATGCCGATGCATGAAGTGCTTAACAGGGCTTGAGAAACAATTCACCCCGAGATAACCGTGGAAATGCTCTCCGGTGCTCCCAGATGCACCATCTATTTTTGACTCGGAGAGTGGTTTTTGTCAGGCCAGGAGGTGGGCCCTGAAGGCTTTATCTTTCCCCTTTTCCCCGTTGTTGACAACGTGCTGTTATCCTTCCCGGGCCCTGGGCAGAGTGGTTGATACTGCTGGTATTCAGAACGCCCCGATAGCAGAAGGCACGGAACGCTGCCTCCTATTTTAAGGATGCTCAATAAGGTCACTAGCAAAGTTGTATGTGTTGAATATTGTATGTCGTTCGCTGACTGGTTTTAGTAGGTAGACTTTCAAGGAAAGTGTATTTTCTGGCACATTTGGGATTTTTTAATTAACCCTTTCGGGCTTAGAGGAGAAGCCCTGCATTACACAGTGTTTTATTTGAGGGGAAAAATCTGTTTGTTTTCCCTTTTTTAGGATTTACTATTGGATAAGCATCTAAAACACAAATATACACTCTCATGAATGTAAAAAAAAAAAGGAAAAACACCTTCAAATAATGAATACGCAGAGCAATTTGAAGCCTGTGTAAAATAGTAGTAGGCAAAGTGCTTGGTCTGGGGTGCAGCCTGGTGCTAGCCAGCTTCCCTCACGCTGCGTTAAATGAATTTCTGTTTAGACATTCAGTATCCTGATTTAATTCCCACCCCCAGATTCTTGGACCTGGCAGTGATGAAAGAGCAAAGCATGCAAGTGCTGGGTGCTCGCTGCGTCTATGTTTGTGAGTTAACCAGAACTATATAATTAGCAAATTGTGTATGTTTTAATAGGTTTATTTATACCGGAATTTAAAAACAAAACGAGGTAACATAAGCAAACTGGAATTCTGTGAAAGAAATGTAAGAATTCTATAGCAATAAAGAATGTGTAGTTTTCCAGAAGAAAAAAGTGTGACTTAATCTTATTGAAAAATTGTGCTTATCTTCCTAATTACACTTAACCTAATAAGTGGATTTTATAATTAATAACAATTTGGACAAATATGACTGATGGTTTTGGCAGAACAGTAGTTTTCTCTTTGCTTTTAGTCTTTTCCATGCAGCAACCTCTCTCCTTCACTGTTTGGAGGAGGCAGAGGGAAAGAGGAAACAATTTAACCCAGGTTTTTTAGCTGGTGGTGGCTGCCTAGCTGAAGAGATGTGCAAAATTTAAGCAAAACTTTAACGGAAGGAGTGAAAACACACAGTGTACCTGTTACCAGCATCTTTAGTCAGACTGTGTATAAAATGTTGTTAAAAATCTCTAATGGCATTCCCTTTTTATTTTTTTTTTTTTTAACTTACTAATACTGTGAAGAATTTATTATAGGAATACTTCCTTCAGGTGGCAACATCGAACAAACAAAAATATCAGAGTTACTGGTTTGTTTTTTTTAAATACCACCAAGTGATGTTTTTAAGCCTGCCCCCGTGAACAAACCCCAGATTGTGAGCAGTAATGGTGATGGGTAACTGGAAAACCAAACTAAGGTGACAAATAACACGCACTTGAGCTTGCCTTAGTGCAGCCCAGCAGAAGTTAGTGTTTTACACCTGTATCTGTGTGGGCTTATTTGGCAGTGGATGCAAAGGCAGATGTGAGGAAAACCTTCTGCTTCAAACAAGGCGAAAGCCGAGTTCGTTCCTGTTTCAGTATAAATTGTTAATCAGAGGAAATACGGTCATGACACTCAAGCTGCTTGTTCATGAGGTCTTCCCTAGACATTTAATACGCCAACTGCCATATGTCTGAATTTTTGTTGTTTGCAACATCAGTCTCTTGGGTTTTTGTGAAAATTAGTTTTAAATATTTGAAAGCATTTTTCCAAAACCATTCTAATGTTTCTCTAGGCTAAGGAAATATTCTGAGTAACCAAGTGCAACAGGTCTGTACTGAACAAAATAACAGGTAGTAAGAGTAGCTGAATAGCTGTTCCCTGATGTAGTACTTGTATCAGTGTAGATGATTTCTCAGTTATCCAGTCATCTGGAAAAAGAAGTAATTTAAAACAAAGCAAAACATAATTATCTTTTTGTTCTTTCTGCAATGCCAAAGATTTTTAAATAGCTTAGAAAAGCATTGATAATGTTATCTTATTAATTACTATTATGATTTTTTTTTTCTGATACAGTTACCCTACCCTGTGTCACTCCTGCAGGCAATAAATATTGCCCTAGTTGCTGCCATAAATAAAAGGTACAAATCAAGCACCTCAGCCCCTCCTTGTCCTGGGAATTTATAATCCAGGCTGCATAGATTTATTAGACGCTYATTTAAAAGTGTGAATTTAACAGCACAAACCATTAGAGAATCTTACAGAAAGAAAACTGCTCTGAAGTGTTTGGTAATTCTGTGGATTTCGAGTATGGATTAATCCCTAGTGCCTCTCAGGACAGCACAAATAAACATGAAGACATTTACTTGTTGCAAGTGAATGATCTCTTGTTCTGTAGCCTGTGTGTATTTTCTTCTTGGAGAGCTGCTGAGTTGCCATATGGAAGCACTAATCTCTGCCGAGAGTTATTCGACTATTGCTTGAAACTATCACGGAAAAAGGAGGAAAAATAATAATAAAAAAAAACAATAAAAAAAAGAACTTGCCCTATCAGAAAATGAGCTGATCTGGTCACAGGCAAATCCTTTGCATTTTCCAAGTTTAAAAATTGGCATTTTTTTTTCTGCAAGCAACTTATTTCTAAATATTTAAAAAAGTCTAAATGTGCTAGTTGGGGAATAGAAATGRTTTAATATCTGCAGCRTTCYRGTATTTTATGTTTTAGAATCTTTTYGTGATAACTCTTTACTTTTTTCCAAACCCTGCGTTTTTGGCTGTTTGTATAACAAACTGTTAACGTGTTAGCAGAGTATTATCAGAGCTGAATTTAATAGATTCCTTCAGCAGATAATTTACTGTCTTTTCACTCAGAAACAACAAGCATTTCGAGATTAATTAGCTAGTTTAATCGTTCATTATTATCATCTTGTTCAATACATATTTGACTATTACTTTAATATTCCTATTGCTCTTTCAGTGTTTCGGTTTATTTTCTAAAACAGTGACCCAAATTTTGCTATCTCTTTACAATTCATTTTGGAGTGAAAATTTTACAAGCGTTTTTAGCAGATTTTGCTGCTCGTCCTCCGTGTGATTTGAATATGATGAYTCGCAGCAAACGAAGCGTTGTGGATGATCTGATAATCCTGTTACTAATGCAGCTTTGTGTGTCGGGAGACTGGAGCCGCTAAACTGCGAGTCAAATCCTCGAGTTCTGGCAGTGCCCTCCTGCGTGCAGCACTGTAGCAAACCTGTASGTGAATTTAAGCTGAAAACCCCTTATTTCTAGAATATATTGGATATATCTCSTTGTTGGGACCAGCAAGATTGATTTAATACATTTTTAACTATTCTGAAGTCTTTGCTAAACTACCTTAATGACATCAGGAATTATAAATTCTGGAGCAGTTCTTTACAGCTGGCTTTTTTATTCAATGCATATACTTTACAGATACGTAACTCTAAGCAAATTGCTGGGGTTTAGAAATCCTAATAAACCAGTAAATGTAAATATAATCTGTCTTATCGYTGCCAAAGTGCAGCAGCAAACAGAAAACATTTTCTTCTGAGGAACGTGCTAATATTTCATATTCCTTTCTGCTTCTTCCCTGTACATGCATATRGTAATGAGCTTGTACCAAAAAATAAATTTCTAGACGTGTTCAGCTCTTTGATAATCTCCCTAGCAGGGAAAGTTCCTGTTTGTTTGAGGTTTTGCACAGCGTTGGAGCTGGAAAATTCCTCTCTGCTGCTCCTTCTCCGAGTCTTTGCCCAATGAAGCGGGTCAGGGATTCCTCCGCTGGAGCTTTCTGCCTAAGCGAAACAGTCTTTAATGGCCAGTGTTAAGTGCTCTCAATTTACCCCCAGAATGAATAAATACTGACTTGCTCCATTAAAATGAATAAAGAATAGGAATTTTTAGGTTGATCGAGCGGGAAAATATTCTCATTGCATTTCAAATATTCCTGTATAAATAATGTATGTAGGGGCAATTAGCATCTCGAGCCTAATTAATTTTCCCCAGGGGGTTTTAAGTCCTAGGGCTGTGACGTCTGGGCGGGTTTGTAGGGTTTGTGAGAGAGGAAACCAAAAGGGACCCCAAGGGAGACCCGTGGAGGTGCCGCTGCCGGGGGCCGCTCCGCTCGGAAGGGACCCGCGCGGAGTCGCTGCCCCCCTCCCGGCCGAGGGAAGCCGGGGCGTAGGAAGGGACCCGCTTCCCGTGGCCGGAGCGCTTGGACGTCCTCCAGGGCGGCACAAAGAGCTGCCTGTGCGTCCCCGGGACCCCCCAGCGCCTCTGCATGGGGAGGAGGGAACCCGTCCCGACTGGGGCGCCAGGCAGCACCTGGGACGAGCAGCCCCAGCATTTCTGCTCAGCGCTGGAGTTCATTTAGTGTTTATTTATTTATTTATTTATCTATCTATTTATTTATAAGCTCCTCCTTTTTTTCCCCCATGTAAAACCTTCTTTTTTTAGCTGCGTTTAAAAAAAACCCCAAAAAACCAAACCCTATTTCAATATCCACGCAGAATTTCCTAAGCAAACACACCGAATTTACGGCTTCCTTTTTGTTAAGCGACTTAAGGTGATTTCATAGGTATAAACACATAGAAAACAATAAAATAAGCATGTTAGCAGGTGGTTCAAGGAAAGCTCACGTGTTAACAGGTGGTTTAAGGAAAGCTCATGATGTTTTTGGAAAAAGCAGTGCAGAGGGCTTTGCATTTTAAACAAACCGTGGAGCGATGTCCTTCATTGCTCTGAGCGATGTGCTGTGAAAACAGACCCAGGAAAATAGTAATATTGTCAATCAGCGTTTAACAAAGTAATTCAACAGTTATTCAGATAATTGACTAACTAATGAAAAGGAAATTAAGTATTTTAATGCAAAGTTTGTGCGTAGGAAATTCTACATGCCTCTTTAATTCTATCCCATCGTTCATCTTTCTGTATTTTTAACTGAAGTTGCTCTTTACTGGTGAATTCTGTCAACARCTTTAAATAAGTTTAATTTTATTAGGATTGTCTTACGTGTCAGCAAATTACGCCAAAAGTTTTGTTGGGTTTCTATTATTTGTGTTTATTTCGTTTATTTCGTTTGCAATTGGGAAACGGTAACGGGCTGTGATATAATCTGAGCTTTAAAGCTTCTAGATTTCAGGCTAGTTTAAATGAGTGGCCCAGTTAGGGATGTATAAATAAGAAAGGGATGTATAAATAAGTTTCAAGAATTTAGTTCAGATAGCAAATACGTTTTGGAGTAATATATTTTGGGGTAATCCTAATAAAAATGTGTGTGCTAGTACAAAGTGCAGCTTCCAGTGATCTTTATTTTTGGAATTTTAATGCATAAAATCTTTGAAATAGAATGATTGTCGGCTGTATTTGAAATTGTGCATTTGTGGAGTTAGCAGATGTTGTGTGCTGATTAATAATTAGTAATTACTTTTTCTGCCTGAACTTTAAATCATACTTTTAAAACTGTTTCATGGTTTTAATATGGTAATAAACTCCCCAGCAAGGAGAATATGCAGTGCAGATCAATGGGCAGCTGTGTTGGTGGTTGTTTTATGCTTATGGCAAAAGCCAAATATTGAGCATGTTGTTATATTTTAATGGTCAGGTTTCTGCTTTTGTTTAGTTGAGTATAGGTGAGAATGTGAAATATTTGGGACAAACACTTTGTAAGTCGTCGACTTCAAGTCTAATTACTAGAAACAAAGTTTCAGTCTCATTTCTTGTCCAATTCTATTTCCTTAAAAAAAAAGAAGAGTCTTTAAACTGTATAAAGTAGAATATCTCTAATATAATAACCCTAATAGCTCTGTGAAACGTCCAGGCTGCAACCCTGGGCAGAGTTACTTCATACGGTCGAGTAAAGGCAGGCTGGTGTTCCAGGAGTTACTTATACCCTTAAAAAACACAGAACGTTTCAAAGGGGGAAGAAGGTAAAGGGAGGTGGTGGGAAGGAAATGCTGATGGAAGCATGAAGCAAGTGCTGGTGCCAGCGTGTTCGGGGTGCTCTGGGGCACAGCCTGCCCTCGCCCTTTCCTCCGACAGCCTTTACAGTGTGCAATAATTTTAAGTGCGCATAGTTTAAAACAGGGTATTACTTGTTCTTTTTTTTTTGGCTTTGTTTCTTTTTCGTAGGAAAAAGTTTCTAGTAAAAAAGTTAAACAACAGTTGGAGGGGAAAATATATATAAAAATAAGTTTTTCGAATTACATGGGAGAGTGTGTCATATTTTTTCCAGCCTYTAAAACAATTTTCTATTGCCATGCTGCTTGGCAGTCTTATTAAATATTAAATAATTTTGAATTTCGGTRTTGCTGTTCTGGGCAATATGAGCCACATGTTTCTAAAAGTTGTCACTTATCTCACTGGGATAAAAAAAATAAATAAAATTGTCCTAAACCTTGTTTCTTAGAAACATTATTACATATACTTTTAAAACATCTTTCTCTGAGAGTGCTTTCTAGAAGCAAATTAGTCGTTTATATTTAAAAATTCTTTTGAAAGGTAGTAAGAGCCAATGCTATGCTCAGATTGCACTTTTATCCTTTTTAGTATTTTATAGTCTCTTAGTATATTACTTGATGTTTTTTAATTCCAAAAGTACCTCAATATCGTATCTTATCAAATGCGTAAAGAAACAAATATAAAAACATTTTGATATTATAAATAAACATCAATCTAGTAGAGCAGTTGAAAATTKCAAGCCTTCCATGTTGGTCAAACAATTTTTGATGTGAAAAAATCCTACAATAACTTTTATATTAAATGTTAAAACACTGCAGGACTTAAAGTTACTGAAGTTATAATTAAAGTTCAAGTTATTATCTGACCTGTGGATTTTAATACGTATGGTTGTAATACTGAAATGTGTGTATATTTAAGAAATCTCATACCAAAGTTATTGTAGGATTTTTTTCAGTTGTAAATTATTATTTAAAAAGTTATTTTTCTTTGCATGCATTTTGTCTGTTTTTCTTTTAATTGTAAAATTATTTCTATTCTTTAGAGTCACGGTTTTGGTCCCTTAGATTACGGGACTGTCCTCTCCATAAAAAAAAAAAAAGAGTTCATATATAAAAATTGAAATGTTCCTCAAAATGGAACAGGGATGCAAAGTCATGACAAGTACCAGAATTTCCCTCTTTAGGTAAACRCAAGTACGATATCTTTTTATCTATATCCAGGTGGTATATTTTGGAGATAAGTTTGAGAGGCKTGAATCTAACTGTTTTTCTGAAAAACAGAGTTTGTATTAGATACCTTTTTGGTTTTTATCCAAAATGATTCTTTCTTCTTTTCTTTCTTTTTCCCCTCCCTGACTTAGGAGAATGTGTAATCAAAAAGCCTGAGAAATACCAGGTATTTCCTATAAGATCTGCGAGACTAATCATTTGAATCTAGCTAGAGGCTGCACTTGTGGGCAGGGCAATAATCTGCTGTTGCGATGCGAGGACCCGTGAGCGGTGCGAGGAAGAGCGCGTGGCTCCGGGCATTGATTTTCCCCCGYGTTTTGGGTTGTGGCCGTCAGGAGGAGGATGGGGCTCGGGATGTGCCCGGCATTCCGGCTCCCCGAGGGGGCCGTTCCCGCGGGCGCCGCGCGGATCCGGCGGCTGCCTCCACCTCCAAGACTTTGCCGAGGATTAAAGGGCTTTGAGGAGGATCGGGCGCTTCCCTCGCTCTGCGCGTTGGGAAACTCRGTCGTGGCTTGAGCGGGATGAGTTCACGGGGCAGGCTGAAAGATGAGCTCCCGGGGCTTGCCGTGACGCTCCGACTTCAACAGCGCGAGTGGAAGCGCAGCAGAGACCGGGCACGAGCACAGGAGCAGAGTGGCACTGAGGAGCAAAGCAAATGCCCCGGAGGGCTCTGCATGCACTTGCCTTGCTYTGAGACAATACCAGGCAATTTAATGACAGTTTGCAAACATGCCATGGGCTGCTGGTGAAGTTCTGTGGTGTTGCGCATCCCTTTTTGCTTACGTATTGATTAAAAATAGAACGTATCGCAGTCCCTCATGTGCATGAACTGGGATACTCCCTGGGTGCAGTTTGAAAGATCAGTATTATAATTTAAACCGTAGAAAACACAGGTGCAGGGAACATAAATAAGATTGCACRTGTTTTAGTCATTCCATATCATGAACTGTTTAATTATCCATCTTCTCTGCTTGTAATTGAATATAGCAAAACCAAGCTTGAGTTTATGAACAGAGATGGGTGATATGGGATTCCTTGATGAGATCCATGTATCATCTGACACACTTGAGCAAAAGGCGCTTCCTTACCTCTGGGCCTGTCAAGAGCAGTGGACTTTGCTGCTGCTTGATGAGAGATGAGGCTAACGCGCTGCACGCGGGAGCTGGTTGGTGCAAAGATGGAGAAACGAGTGGGGAGAAGCGAGGGGCTTAGGGAGACTTGCTGCCTTTGAGCATTGACTTGGGTCCTCGATGGCGACGGTCAACCCTGAGGAATGGTCCCTTGTCTGGAAACTTCAGTGGAAACAGGGACAGACTTTTCACACGCAGGACACGGTTTTGAGGGTAGGCCCTGCTGGTGGTACCTGGATTGGGTATTTTTGGCGGCTTCTTCATGGCAAATTGATAGGTCTCATTTGGAGTCTTGGTGAGGAAGCATGTGTAGACAAAGTGAATGTTATAATGAGCATCCCAGTTAGGGATCTCAGCAAAGACCAAATTAGCCAAACCTCTAGAAGGAGCCGGTGTCCTTGGCCATGGGAGTTGCTGGAATTAACTGCTGGTGTTACTGCTGTTGGGCACCTTGGTAGGACCTCGGCATCCCAGCTCACTGTATGTCACAGTCGCCTGAGGGTCTCTACGTTTCATCCGTTCAGGACAAGCAGGATTTACATGCTGGTATCAGGTTCTTCATGAGCTCTTCAGAAGGCCGTATGCCACCCTGAAGTTGCTTTTTGCAGCTCTCCATAAAATGGGTGTTTCTCCATAATTTTCATGGAGAGTGTCCTGGAAAAAGAATATGAAAGAAGTATAAAGAGTGAAACCTCTATTGAAATAGCCAGAATTTTGAAGTCAGATGTCAGAAATACATTAATGYGTTTATTAGTAAATAAGGTGACACTTTAGAAATAAAAATAGCAAGAAGTAAAGTTGGCCTCTCAGAGCAGAAACCTCACCTCTGCTGGAAGCTCATGGGGTGGGAGCAGCCCAGGGGCTTTTAAGGGGCTTTAATTCAGAGGGGCTGGAGCTGGGTTTGCTCATGTGAGTGCTGGCCAAGGGAGTGGAGYGAAGGCTGGGCCCTGGTGAGAGGACGGCTGGCACATCTGCCTTGAATGAAGTYGTCACTTCTGGGTCCTTGCAATGGCTTTGAGGCTACTCGATTTCTTCCAGGAATTTCAAGATTACAAGAAYAACTTTAAAGGTGATTACAGTGGGCTGTGCCATTTATGCAAGTCATTTSTCAGTGATTCTTTCAATGTTGTCATTGTGTGTGTTTTTTATATAATATATATCCTGAGTTTTGCTCTTAAGCATTTTCTCTCATTAAAGACTTGGCTTGTGACTACAATAACGATGGGAATAGCAAAGATTTTGGTTGCTGTGATTCAATTCACGGAATAAGGGTGCCTTTCCATGGTGTTTTGCGTCACAACAGTTGCAAAACGTGAGAGGAAGAGGGGCTCCTAGCTCCTCCGTGCCCTGGACGTGTCAGCACCCTGCCGTGGGCAGATGGAAACCTTGCAGTAAATACGCCCAGTTATGGTTTAAGTGAAAAAGCTGTGGGAAAGGAAATACATTAATCCTTTGCGGCTGTTTTTTCTTTCAAGTAAGCCTCTGCAATAAATTGCAAGTTTTGCCTGGACTTAGCCTTTATATTTCTAGATTCCTTTCCAGGGGAAGGGAAGGGAGGAGAGGTTGAACTGAACCATAAAAATACTAGAATACAGAAGCAACTGAAAATTAAATTAGGTTAAGAAATCCTCTCCCATATGGTGTGTCTTGTAAACCCGCTCCAGGAAGGACTGGTCTAATAGACCACGATAGCCGCCCTGTGCGGGGCAGCGAGTCCTTGTTTAGGTGGTGGGCACCCTGTTTGGGAAGTGCTTTAAAGCCAGCAAAATGAGTCCCTGCACCTGGGAAGAGCTCAGCTCAGTGAGCTGTTRCATACGGGCTTGCTTAGAAGTAAACTAAACACTTAACCCTTAAACTCTTTCAGCTTTGGATGTATTCCAGGTATTCATGTCTGATCCAGAAATTTCTGCCTTTCTGGAAATTTAATGTCTGGTGCTCTTGGGATTATTGCAGCATTACAAATGTTCAGGATGTACTTAATCTGACTGAGGAGGAGAAGATATTGAGTATTTTACAAAGCATTATCCAAGGTTGTTAATATAATTTTGCAATTTACATCAAAACAAGTAGGAATAAAAATCCCTTTCCTACTGAGATGTTCTTGTCTCAACATGTCTTTCATGTTGAGTCTCATGTATTTTGCCAGTTGTTATGATTTGATATTCAGGTATCTCCCCCCAAAAAGCACCTTCTTGCATCATAAAGATGTGGAGAGCAATCACGTATATTTTTGTTACTCCCTTCAGAGCACCTCTGCAGCTGTACGGGGTGGGGTTTAGTCTTCTGCTCTTCCCAATACCACCGCTGCCGTCGTGGGCCGTGATGCTTGGAGCTTGCTTGCCTCCTTGGTGTTGGCTCTGCTGATGTTGCTGCAGGGGCTGGTGACARGAGTCTGTGAGCTGAGGACAAGGGCGAGCAGGAGCCCAGGCTTTCTCTGCAAACGTTCTGTTAAAATTGAATAAAATCCAGGCTTGGAGATGGAAGAAAACCTGCAGAGCCTGCACGTGAAGCTGAGCTCAGAGGTGGGYGCAGATCCAAGCCTAACGTGTTTGCAAGCCATGCCAATTGGTTTTGGTCCTTGTTGGGATAAATGAAGCCATGGCAGAGCTCTGTGTTGTTACATCTACACCTCTTGCTCAGGCTAGTTTATTTTAAGCTAGCCTGAAATATCCCTATGCTGCACCATAGTGGGTAACGTATGCAAAGTCCTGTATTTCAGTGGTATCAGTTGCAGAATAACTGCTCTATCCAATGGAAACCTAATAGAAAGAAAAAAATCAATAAAAATATAGAAGTAATGTAAATCTCTAGTGAAGTGATTGCCAACTCTTACATATGGGTGTCCTGCTTTCCAGAAAGCTTGCTGACACTGAAAATATGCTAGGAAAGAAGGGTTATCTTAGCTGAAATAAACGTGGTTTGTGTGGGTTCAGTGGTTGTGGTAATAACCTCATATGCTCCAAAGAGCTCGTTGATCTTCTTACAAGGGTTGGATGTGAACAAAGTCGGGGTAGAAGCTGCTGTGAAATATGTATCACACTGCCAAGTCATGCACAGTGAAATCAATAAACCCACATGTAACCCATGCGTTTGTCCCGCAGGCGTCTGCYCCTTGGCTAAGTGTTATTTTTATCRGGGGTGTTGAGCTCTGCTTATATAGGCATAGTCAGTTTTGCTCCCTTTCTGCTGAGCCTCCACCACTGAAAACGTATTGAATAACTGCAAGTGTTGCCTTAATAAGGTTCCACTGGCAAAGCGGTGCTGCTTAGTGTCACTGAAGTATCCCATGTGCGGAATAGCTTCAAGGCCAACTCTCTAACATCCTTAGAGAAAAAAGCCTTTTGGAGGAAAATGGGGTGTTGGCTCTAACATGGATGGGTCACCTAATTCCTTTGTGAAGGAGAAACTGTAGCTCTGTAAGTAGGAGGAACCGCAGATGTTTTCCGTGTTCCGATCCGCTCCCGGGATAAGGCCGTGCTGCGCGCCATGTGTGCGCCGTGCCGTGCGGCTCCCACGAGCCCCCGAGGGGCTGCCGCATTCCCGAGCTCTGGCAAGATGGATGGCCGTCGCAGCCTCCCTCCTTCACGCTGCTTTTCTTGAGCTTTGCTCACGCCAGAGACATTGGTACGTCAGGAATGAAGCGTTCACAGAGCAATTTTTCTTCCTGCTGATTTTCTAGTGCGTGCTTTTGTCTTTTTGTGACAAACCYGTGTTAGATTAAAAACTGCAATTTCTGGTTAGTGACTGAGGGACTTCAATCTCTCGTGAACGCTTTTGCAACTTCCTGCTCCTGTGCTTTTTGGAGGTCCCCAAGTCCCTTGTCTTAATAAATATTAAAGGATTTTTTTAATTTCATTTGGTCAAGTGTATTTTGAGGTGCGCTCCACAAAAGCACAGGTCAGTTTGTTGTTTTGTTGCTTGATTTCTCCACCCTACCAGACAGGAGGAGAAGTCTCCTTGATCTCGAGAAAAGACTGTTGTTTCCCTCAAAGAGTAGCCTCACATTTCAGTGGGGCAGTGAGCTTCGCCTCTGGCCTTCGTCAGAGGACTTAATGAGTAGCATRCCTGGTAAATACCTGTTGGTTGCGTTGAACTAGGAGGAAAAATACTACTATGGTTCTAAGGCTAATTCAACAGAGAGCAAGAAGAGAGCAAGTTCGTCATTTTGGGGGAAAAAAACCCTCAAATTCTGTTGAAATTCAGAAAAAATATTCAAATTAATTACTTCTAAGTGTTTGTAAAGGCTCTTAGGTTGCTTCAGGGGAGAGGAGCATAGCAATCTTAGAGCAGCTGTCTTTTTGATCAATGTCTCTACATAGAGGCTGTGACATTCCTATTACCCCCTCTTGATAATCTGACAATCTTCTGTGCTGAATTGTCTTGCTCCAGGGCGGTAACGCAGGAATGTCAAATAAATTCTGTCTCATTCCCTGGTGGATACATCAGCCAGCAAGTTATACARCTAKCCCATGTGGGTTGACAGTGGTGTAWMRAGATCTAATGGGATGTCTTCTCAACAGATCAGGAGATTAGGAACATGTTCCTGACATTGCAAAAAGGATATGAGATATCATCAAAAACAATGTTGAGAAGAAATGGGGCTCATAACAGGATTATGTTGTTTAAGAACAAAGTCTTAGACTAGCTTCAAGGACCATGCCTCTGACCAGAGAGAGAATTGGCAAACCTGTTGTTCACTTGCTGTATATTGTATCAGAGCACTAGCTCTGCATTTGAATTGAAAAACTTTTTTTTTTKTKTKKGTGTTGGTTTTGCAGGATGAATCTAGTCTATTGCRGAGGCTTTCCCTAATTTCAGCAGATTTCTTAGGGTTTTCGGGGTGTGCRTGTGTGGGAATCACACTCCCATTCCAATCCCACTTCCAAGACAGCAGGAGCTCGGCACGTCCACCTGCGCAGAGCYGGATCCCCTTCTTTGGCAGAGCTGTCTGAAAGCTTGGGAAAGTGTTTAGGGGGAGCATAGGTAGGAATCAGATGTGCGACGGATTGATTACCCTACGTGTGCACAGATCATACTGCTAAAAGGACATCTACTCTGTCAGGCATCATGTGAGTTGGATAGTCCACGACGACGTACAGTAGCCAACTAACTGCCTTTATAACCAGCTGATTTCAGGTCCCCAGCGTCCTTGGGACTGGCACGGTTTAGGCTGTTCGTAGAGAGCTGAAAGTAGAAAGTAAGTGCTGGTGACAAGCTGTTGGGAGGCACTGCAAATCTGGAGAACCAAGATAAAGTTAATAAAGCTGGGGAGGGAAGAGAGGAAGAAATGAGAAGTAAGGCGGTCGATGTGTACCCACAACCAAATATCAAGAATTTCTGCTACAAATTAAGGCTCATCTGCTACAGGCTTTGGGGATGGAAAAAGACCAAGGAAATAGTGGCTTGTTGTAGAGTAGCTGGGACCCGTCGCTGATGCTGCTCTGAAAGACAACATAACTCTTGGTTGCACTGAGGGAGAGGGATGTTTGTGCTGTTGTGTACCTCATTTAGGATATTTTCTAATTCTGTTACCTCTATTTTGCCCAGACAAGCTGTACCTAGAGAACAGGGAGATGGGGAGTGGAAGGTCCAGGTCAGAGAAAGGTTTTTGTGTACGATGGGCCCATTCAACCTAGCAATGACTCCCTCCAAAAAAGATTGATCTTTGAGGGTTTGATCTTTTTTTTTATGTTGCTTGTGTACATTGTGCCATATGAATTTCAYGCTTTAGCATTTTCATTGATCTTCTGCAGTTCTGGAAATGACTTCTTCCTTTCTGAGTTCTCAGTTTTCCTTTGAAGAACTGACCAATCATTGGTGACAAACATGAAGGATTTGTTCCTCAGTAAGTGACAGTTCCTAATCATCATATTGCTCAAGTAATATCTTCACCCTTCTAAAGAAATCAGCAGAATGTGCTCTTATTTCTTGTGATGTGTGTCTCCTATGGGACATGGGTGTTCCTATGGGAATTTCCTATGGGAAGGGGCATTAGCAGTGAATCTCTGTTGGGAAGTCCTGTAAGCGATGGTAGCTTGGTTCTTCAGGACATTGGAGTGCACTAGGACACTAAGTTGCCTTTGCTCTGAACTGATACCATGGTGCTCCTTCCAACAGTAAATCTAACAGTGTTGTACAAAATACGTGTAATTGAATTTAAGTCGCATTTGAAAATTTGAAACCTGGTTGAAATTTGTGCTCCAGTGGCTCAGTAGYGTAAGTTAATCCTATGCCATTTGATGGATGAAATCTTCTTTTTTTCAAAGTCTCCTTCTATTTAGACTCATTTGACTGGAACATGGATTCTGAAAATATTTTACATTATCAAGAAGAAGCTGAATCTAACATCCAGAAACTTAGTCTGCTTGTATTTTTTAAAAATATTTTTTTAACAAAATCAAGACGTGGCTTTGGTTAGCACGTATAACTCCATAGCACAAAAGYATGTGAAAATGAAGTGTGATACTTTGGGCTGAGCAACAGTAATTGCTTGCCAAAGAGCAGTGAGAGATTATTTTCATACCAGAGGGAAACTATAAGCCATTAATATGTTCATTGTCCCAATGACTAATACATGTAAAGATCATTTCAAGTGTTGTGTGCATATATGAATATATGTAATAATTTCAAGCCTCACATGTTCCATTCAAGGATGAGATTGTGGTACTATGGTGGACTTGGCTCAGAACCCTAAATCATTCAGAAGACAAAGCTAAGGGCTGAATGGGTCAGCTTTTTTAAGCACTGCCCTGATGGGAAAAAATGTATCCTGTATTGCACAACTTGAACTAATGGCTTTTTTGCTTGTTGCTGTCCAGGATGTGAAACTTGTGCCTTTTTGTGGTTTGTTTCATTTTCCTCTCATGATCCGAGGAGGAGTTCCCTACTTGCAAGAGGGTTGGCCAGGTGGTCTCCAGAGGTYCCTTCCCTGCACAGGTGTGAATGAGGCATGGTTTCTGGGCACATCGCTGCATGGCCCTGGGAGCTTTGCAGTTACCTTTAGCTCTTCGACTCGGGGCGCTCAGGTGGAGGAGTTTTGTGCAGAGAAGCTGCAGTTGGTGACAGCTTCAGCAGCCCCGGCCCGGGCTCGTAGGCCTTGCAGCCTCTCGGTGCAGAGCAGGAGCTCAACCTCCCTCCTGTCCAGGCTTCAGCTTCCTGCTGTTGTGGGCTCTAGATTTGGTCTCAGCCTTGGCCAGTTCTCCCAGGCCTTGCCAGATCTGCTGCTTGGTGGCAGAGGACCAGAAGCTTAATCCTGGAGACTACAAACTCTAGTAGTCTGGCAGGACACCCTGTGAGACCGGCCACTCTCATGCCCACTACTTTTGCGTAGGATATTAGGATTGCAAAGGAGTCAAGTGCTCAGGTCTAGAACAACACTTTCCAAGGCATCTGTTGATGATGAAAAGACCTGAATAACTCCCATGGAAAGAAACAAATCTTTCTCTTGACTTCAAGTTTGGGATCACTTTAGAACAGCTGTTTTTAATTGGCTTGAGTTTGTCCTAAGAAATGATGTTTGAGAGGTCATGGTAATTATTTACACGGCAAATATATATTTACTGTGTAAAATTTACATTAGTATTTATCTGAGTGTAACAACTGGTACATGCTAGGCCTGAGTTCTTTAGACATTAACTGCTGAAAAATTGTGTCCACACAAATAACAAATGAGAATTCATCAAGAGTATTATCTGTTGGAGAATGAGGTGTTTGTTCTGTTTTAGAAGTTCARTGCCATGTGTATCTGATCTCTGCGGTTAGAGAAGAGATTCCAGGTGAACTTGTTACCTGATATAGATACAATATGATGTGTGTTTTACTTAATGTGATTTCATTATGAAGACAGAAGGAATCTAACTATCTATCTTTAACAAGTTAAATTCTATTCATTACTCTAAAGAAGAAATCAAAGTTATTGCTTACTGCAAAATAATTGGTCATACAGAAATGTTATTTTGTTCTCTACTCCAGGCAAACCAAAATCCATTGTCTTTTTTTGTTAATGGTTGACTTTATCTATTGGCTGTAGAGGAAGCCAAAGCTGGTGATCAATCCAGGCCTTCCATTTATAGAGTTGTGGCCAATGCAAAAATGTCAGAATTGATTTAATTTGACAAAACGGAAAAAAAGTGGAGGAAAGAATGGTGACTGTTACTGGACTGACCCACCAAGCAGCTCCTCTGGGCTGAAATGCAGCAGCTGTTTAATAGAGCGAGGGAGATCCACGAGAGCTTGGAGCGACTGATCCTAGGAATTGCTTTCTATGATCAAAGCCTTGTGTGYTCCCAAAGCACGTCAGAATTGGGGAATTACTGCCCTTTATAGCCTCCCTTTGGCTCCTCCCCAAAGCAGTCATCATGGGAGCATTGGGTCAGGGAGAGCTCTTTAAGAGTGTTATGACTCTGTAAATTTGTGGTAGCTACACAGGGAGATGATATTGGAGAACAAGTAAACTAATGTGAATGCTGCTGGTAATAAAGGCAGTAGAGATTATGTTTGAAAATGGTGAAATGGTTTTGCATTTTGCATCTGAACATTTCACATGGATTTAAAATGATCTGCAGGAGCAATTTGACATGAAATAGTAATATTGACGTGGACAAAACTTAAAGTAGTGAGTAATCAGTCACATATTTAGTTTTCAGGCTTGGGTTCTTGACTTCTATCCATCCGTCTTCTGCAGACTGGCTTGTTTTGTTTTGTGGATAACTTACCCCTGTCTTTGGGAGGTTTCCCTGGGATGTTTTGGCTCTGGGTGTGTAACCGGTACTTCCCGCTGGACGCTCCGAGCAGCGTGGAAAGCTTGTAAATCTCAGGTCAGCAACTCCGCTGTATGTTTCTGTAGGCATAAGGATTAAAAGTCATACTTGAGAAGCACCAGAAAGGTCACTGCTGTCCTACTTGCTCAGGAGCTTAGTGTCTAGCCAAGAAGGGTTAAATCTATTTGTCTGTTGGACAGTTGTCACCGATAATAAATTATCCAAACTGCAGGTGGTCTTTGGTAATGACAAATACAGGCTTTATGACCTATGTTCAAGCTAGTAAACACTTCAGTGCATCTCTCTGCCTATCTTGGCTAAAAATAGCCCCTAACCCCAGAGAAATCTACCTTAAGGATTTCTGTACTTAAATAACATTTGTCTTGTACTGCCTGTACTGCAAGCAAAGAATGAGTAAGGAGAGGAGACCAAAATAGGTTAAATAACTATGAAGAATAAAAAAAAAAAGTCTAGGAGAACAGGCGTTGCAGGCATTGTGCAAAAGCTGATGGGTGGCAGTATGAAGATTTGTGTACATTYGCACCTTAAAATAATGGTGGTTCTAGAAGCAAAGAGACAATATATTTCACTGTCACATCTGTAAAACCTTGACCAACAAGACTCTCAGCTGGTTTAAATCATTTCTCTGCATATAAGTTATTTTTGTGCTGCAGGTTAGTCATTTTTCTGTGGTCGTGATGTTTCAGGGAATTTGCAGTCCTCTGTGGTGCACATTTGTTTCAGTCATTGTCCAGATGAGGCCAAATGCACCCTGGAACATCTTCACTTTCGAGCACTGTTTATTTAACTTGCGGAAGGCTTAAGGAGAGTTATGTGGGTAATCTCCCRTCCAGTTAATCATGTCTGCTCAACTGATTTGTCTAAGAAAATATCAATGTCATGGTTCTACTCATGGTGGATTTGCTCAATTTCTGTCTTCCTTCTCTTTCCTCACCTGTAAAATTTGTTACACTCRCTATACTCCACAGGCTGAATCTATGTAATTATGTGATGTTATTAAAGGACTTTGGATATCTTGAATAAAGAAAAAAAAAATCTTGGCAGGTGATGGAAACAACATGTGTGGTTTTGGGAAGGCAAGACCAGCAATCCAAATCTTGAATTTTGGAAATCCAGATCAAATTGATGATCTTTAATGATGTGGCAGGACAAATAGATAGGACTTAGTTCTTTTCCACAATACTTGCCCAAATCTCCCTCTTTTGTCTTGGCTATGGGCACCGAGGCAGTGTGARCTCTTTGGCCTGGGATCTCCTTCGTTATTTCCCTGGAAAGCACTGTGCAGTTTCCCTGGAAAGCACTGCCTACAGGCAAGGAAGGATGTCCAYTAGAGAAGTAGAGCTCGTTCCCACCTTCCTTCAGGACCGTGGGGAGGCTTGAACTGCTTGTGTATGAGTTTAAAATACCCAAAAGCGGAGAGGGGAAGCATACTTTTTCTCTTGAAATGYTGGCTAAAGAGAAGTTCTGGTACAGGTTACTTGGGCTATATGCAGTTTGAGTTCTGTTCCTGTAACTGCTCTTAGTAGAGGAAGAGAGAGAGTGCAGGATCTTTGCCGTCTTTCCTGACTTTGGTCTTGGATTTATGCCTCTTTAGCATTACCAAACCAAGAATTGGCTGTGCTCTGCTGCTTGTAGCAGTCACCTGCTGCKCTGGTGGTGATGCGCAATCTGGTTTTGCTGGCTTTGTGGACTCCTTGGAAGCTAAAAAGAAGAGCTTGCCCATCCATGCAAGTGCTACACGCTGTGAATTGCCAAGGGGCAAGTGAATCCCTTTTTGCATCTGTTTCTGTGAGAGGTTTGGTGTTCCAGGTTATTTATATCCTGCRCTGATTGCCAAAAATATGATGTAATTTCCTAACTTGCGGCCTTATGACTACTTGCTGATGCTATTCCATTTCACAAATAGCATGAATGAAATACAAACTTCATACACCTAAAAGAAAACTTGTCTCGTCTGCTTCTCCCACCTGTTGTCTCCCTGTACCCGTAGACCACGATGCTGCCATTGCTCTAGGGATCATGTGGCGAGYCGCTCCTCCAAGGGCAGTTCTTGTGTGTATCACATTGTAAGAAATACAAGRTGTCTTTTTTTCTTTTCTGCAGATATATTTAATGTTGTAGGTTCCGGGTTCAGATATATCCCAAAGCACTGGTGCCTGTCACTTTACCCATCTCACATATTTATTGTATGTATCATATATACATACTTATCACCAATATTTATACATATGCTTTTCTTTTTGACCAGTGGCCTTATGTTTCCTGAATGTAGAGGGGCAAGTTTAAGTCCGCCGCCCTTGTAAAAACAATAATTTTATGCCTTACTGCTGCGTGCCGTGCACACAGTAGGCTGAGCTGATTGGTAGCACCGGGGTTTCCCGTGGAGCCGGTGGGATTGACAGCCACAGCTTGGTCTCGGAGACAGATGGGAATCTGCTGCGTCTGCAGCGCTCCCGCCCCGCAGCCCTGCGGCCAYGTGAACGGCAGCCCGGAGCGCGGGGCGGGATGGAAGCGGCTTTCCTTGCGTGCCTTTTCTCCTTGGACTCCTTGGCTTGYTGCTCCGGAGAGCTAAAGGGAAGATGTTAATAATAAGCGAAGCTGCATTAGTGTGGAAGGGAGGGGTTTTGCAGCAGCCACRTCCAAAGGTGAGGAGCGTGGTCTAGATATATTTCCGTTCTGCTTCCTGCGCTTCTCCTGCAAAACATGCACCAAGCTGTCTTTCCTCTACCTCACCTCTGCTATGGAGTCAGCTGCTGAGTCAGGAAACCTCTTGTCACTTAACCTTGCTGGTTGGGGACACCTATCGCGTCCYCCTATGGGATGGACAGGCAGCTCCGGGGTGGTTGTTGGCAATGGGTCCCACCAGTCCTTGCAGCGGGACTGTGTCCGAAGTACCTTCAGTTCCCTGTGTTCCTAGCGGAGCGCTCCTGCCTGCCCTGGGAAGCTGGTGTTGTGACCAGCAGTTTGTTAGTGTAGTCTTTAGGCTGCACTCCTCACTTAGGGCGTTTCAGGTACTTCCTCATATTCCGATATTCCGGCACCACCTGCGCACTCACGGACGTGGTGACAAGCACATTGGGAATAGCTTACGCAGGGAGCAACATTTAAGGGCTGCACACCCAGGGCTGGCTCGAGCACATGCGTTTTGAGGCCCCAAGGTTGAAGATCTCCAGGACGGGCTGCCGTCATCTTGGATGGTCGAGCCAATTTTCCGTTCGTCGCAGTGAAGGCGTCTCCCATTTTTGGGTTGTCCTAAGGTGCTGCAGGGCACGTGCTCTGTGAATGCAAACCACACAAATAGGCTATGATGGCAGCATCTCCCAGAAAAAATGCTTCCCAGAAATCCTTAATTGTAATTAATATGAAGAAAATATCCCTTGTTAAGATAGATATCTATAAGTGGCGTTTTTTATCTCAGAATAAGGGGKTTGATTCCTGTGTAACTCATCTACAAGAGCATATAAAAATGAAATCATTCTCTCTATTATTGTTAGCAGTTATTCTTTCCCATCTCCCAAGCTGCCTTAAATACGCATTTTCCTTTATATTGCATGTATTTGGTGCTATCTTTCCACCATTTTTTTTTTTTTGGTCAAAATGTAGATAATTTATGCAAGAAATTTTTAGTTTTGCCTTTTATAACATACAGATGCACTCACAGCAATTATGTGAACAATAGAATATGATTATCTTTATATAATAACTGTAATTAATAACCCTTAGTTCAGGTAGTTTGCTTTAGTTGTTCCATGTAATTTTAGGTTTGTGGATTGGGCTTTCCTACCTTTCAGCCTATATCCACATGGGATGACTRTGTCCCAGGGAGATGCAGAGCTCTCTGCACGGTAACCGCTGCAACCTCAGCAGCTGGAAGGGAAACCTGAAGGCATCAAATTAACATTTAATTTATGGGATTGTGCCAGATTGCTAAAGTAAAGATATAAACTTGAGCTCCGTTTACTGTGGACTAATTGGTTCCATATTACAAAATACATATTAAAAAAAAGAATTGCTCATGTCTCACTGATGGGTCCTTGGAAGATGAGGAGGGAATTGGTATTTGCAGTGATTTTGAGAAGTGTTGTGTGTGCTGAAACCTTGAGGCACTGTTTGCACTTTGGGCCCTATAAACGCTTGCCTGATAAACCCAAGTGGCAGCTTGGGTTACCTTTGTTTGAACGGTCGCTTTGAGCACTAGATACAAGTCCTGAGAGCAAGTTTCCCCAACCTTAATGGTATCACGTTCTCTGCTGCAGAAGCTACGTCTGTCTCCATTGCATTTGTTGTGGTCCCTGTCTCTCAGATGGTGCCATCCATTTCAAATGCAGTCCTTGTTCGTGTGCTTCAGGTGCAATGCAGTCTGCAGCAGGTCCTGCTCTGAAACTGTCCCCTCTGCTTGTGTCCACCCATATCCTACGAAAGGATGATTTTTTTAAAAAAAACCCAGCACAATAGCCACTGAGTTTTGACTGCATAAGGATTCATTTGGTAACCAAGTTCTGGGAAATAATCTATTACAGATCACTGAATCAAACCAGAGACCAGGGGGAACTGGCCCATGCTGTGGCAGTAGAATATGGGAGAAGAAAAGAAAAATGTATATGGAATATTTGAAAATGGGGCATTCAGTTGCTGGAGGTCTGATGCAGCCACTAGTAGCAGGCTGATAACGCTGCTAAAAACAGATAATCATCTTTTATTATGCAGGGCTCTGCACACAATGCCAGATGAAGCCATTTGATGTCACTAACAGGAGTGCGGATGAATTGATCAAGGGGATGAAATTTGGTGGTTGCCTAGGGACTGGGGAGCGTGACCTACTTCCAGAAGCGTATCAAGTGGATGGAAAGGATAATAAAACTAGAAATGCACGAATTAAACTGGGATGTTGTTAGGATGTGCTTTACGAGACGGCTGTTGCCAACATGCTCTACCACTCCCCAAGTGACTGATAACCGAGAGGGGGCTCAAACCCCTTTATGATTTGGAAATTAAAATCAGCAAAAAATCCATGGTTGGTGGAACACTGTAAATATTTAACAAACAGAAATTTTAAAATTTACTAGCAGCGTAGAGATTATACTTCTTAGGACTGTAATTTCATTTCAGGAAACTTTAATTTATCCAGGAGGGAGGCAGGAAAGGATTAAAAAGTGAGAAGGAGCATACAGAAATGGAGGTTTAAATCTCTTATTGTTATCAACTAGTTTGCTCTTTCCCCTAATTTCCTTTATTTACTTCATGAGCAAATATTTTTCTCCCACATCCTGCTTTTGTACTCTTTTAAGTCATCCAAAGTAGCTTCATCGCCAGGAGTCAGAGCTGAGTACTGGCTCCTCGTGCCGTAGCACAATGTGCTCCTGTGCTCTCAATGCTAAACCCAAGACCCCCAATTTTTCAGTCTTTTCTGTCTTTTTCTGTCTTTCAAAGCAAGTGCTGGGTGAGGAATATTTGCTAGTTTGGGGTAGCCAAACTCCCGACTCCCGAACAGCAGCTAAGTTGCACTGATTTGTTGCTGCCATAAATAGAATTATCCTCCAAGGAGGGAGCTGCCATGGACAGGGTGTAAGGATAAAGGTCACAAGTCCATGAGTTTGCCTGGATCGTGTGTGTTCAGCGTCTATGGATCAGAGTCTTGTCTATAGTTTCCTCGCAGACCCGGGATCTTTAGGTGCTTGAGGGCATTTGTATTGGGCAAGTGGATGTCACATAAATACTGCGTWCGACTCAGCTGTCGTGTGTTGTCTTTGATATTGAGGAGGCTCATAACAGAGTGTGAAGAGATGCTTATCTAGCTCATTTTGTTCATACTGAAAGATTAGCTCCTCCAAACTGAGTGTGTGTGCATGTCACCGCCGGGATTTTTGCTTTCTTTCTTGAACACTTTATCCTACAGCAAGAGTGGAGCAGATGCTCCTCTGGAGTAAGTGTGTAAATATAACACCATGGTACAGAACTTCATTGACTTGTAGTGGCTCAGGCCTTAAATCCACCCAACAATTTCAGTATTGCTTATACTGAAGGCAATATAAGTGGCCAAGTTATTTCACTGGCTTAAAAGCATGAGTCACCCATTGAATATTCAACGCATGCCCTGGAAGAAGTAATGAGTAAGCAAATAACTACAAGACTTTTATTGAAGCTTACTGCAGTTATTTCTTTGGCAAGTTTTCAGCTTTATTCATAAGCAGTAATACCACTYGGGAGACACGGGAGTGTTTTTTGAAGGGATTTTATGAAAGCTCGACAATAAATTTTTAGGCTTGTGGGACTAACGCGATGCTCAGTTCAGTGTTGGTTGGGAGGGAGCACACACATACGTATGCTCCTGKGTGTATGTGAGCTGTGAAAGATGAGATCGCTGCTAGCAAGGTCCCCGTGTGCTTTGGATAAAGCGGGTTACGTAGAGCTGAATGGGAATCTTGGCCTGAAATGGTGCCAGAGGAAGAGAGAAGCTTGTGCTTTTATTGGGAACGTGGATGTTGTGATTTAACTTGAACCCAACGGGCCTGGCCCAGGGGATGCGAGCTGAAGCCATCACTATCAATGGATCAGATAGGGAAGTTCCAACTCAGACCTCTGAGAACTTTTCTGACTGCAACCTTCATGCTTTTTAAGATTCTTGAAGAGAGAAGGAAAAAAACAAAAACATTATTTTCACATCCTACTTCTTAATAGAGTCTTAATTTGTAGGGTTTGTGCAAGCTCATTKGGCTGTTTCTCATTGCAACGCTATGGACATCTGAAAGAAGAGGTGTCTAGTGGTGTCTAATGCAGTGGTAACGAGTGGCTTGGAGAGTAAGTGACCGTGCAAGTCCCCGAGCTTCAGAGCACGTCACGGGGTTGTGAAGTGCCCTCAGCAGGTGCCCAAGGCGGGTGAAGCTGTTTGTGAGGACARTGTGCTGCCAGTGCTGCCATGTCCATGGGTCTTCTACACACATCAAYGTAATTTGGAACGTGTAGCTTTTTAAATGTATTTTGGGCATGTGGTTCTCGCTTAATAACATGTGTATAGTATCTGTAGCTGTTAATATCTATGTTTATATCTATTTATACCCAYGTGCATGCACATATTCAATCTTCGTGGCTTTTTAACCATTCCTTTCCAATCTATTTMTCTATTTCCTTCTCCAGCAATTTTGGTTGCTTATTTCCATGTACATTGAGAAATATTAAGAAAAACTTTAAAAATAAATTTCAATATTTAACACAGTTTCTGCGTGGAACACTTCTAGTAGTCACTTAATCTGCACSCATATTCCTGGTATTATATCTAAGTTCAGCTCTTTCATGTCCTCAAAGACATAATGAAAACTCCTGCAATTGTTGTCCCAGCTCACATCAGGTGACTTCTGAAAATGTATTTCACTTCTCTGTCCCTTGAAAAGTCCTTCTTAATTTCTGCTGTCTGGGCTCAAGCTGATGGAACTTTTGTTTAAGACCATGTTTTAGGTTGCATGCAGCACATTCATGTGGCAGCTGATCTTATAGCATTGATAGTAGTGTTAACAGATTTTTTTTTCCCTCTCTCTCTTTCTGTTTCTACAGCAAATTGCTGCAAGGTCTCACCAATGAGCTCTTAAGGGATGGAAAAGGTTAAATATGTGTATAGACTATTTCAAAATAGCAAGAGAAAATGAGTTTGAAACGTTGCTCAGTTGAAGAGGAGCTGTGTTGCTTGCAAGGGCTTTCGCTCGCTGCCTGCGAGTCCCACGCTTGGGCAGGGAGGGCACAAGGGCAGTATTGTTTGCAAGTCACGGCATAAATCACTGTCCTTAATCATCCAACCCCCTGGAGCAATGCAGAGGGAATTGCAACGTTGCAGCAAACTGCATTTCTCAAGCCATTTAACTGCTGCTTGGGAGGAAGCGAACGGCTGCAGCAATTTGGCTGGCTGGTTTTCGTATAAACGGAGCACGGTCAGAAGACGGTTCTGCTGGGCTTTTGAGTCCTGCCCACTTCACACTTCCACACTGCGCGGCGCAGAATGCCAGGATGCTGATCTTGAATGCTAGCCCAGCATTCCCAGAGGGCCGCCGCTCGAGCGCTGGCTGGGCACAAGTTGTGAGACTCCACAGATGGCTGCAAGGTGGTTTAAAGGCAGTTTGTGCAGTGAGAGACCTGGCAGCAAAACTGTTTTGGAATGCAGTCTGGAAGAAAAATGTGATATCAAACAGGTTGTTTAGATACTATTACAAACGACTACAGTATTAGTCTGATTTAATTAATGTCGTCCAATTTAAATAGAAATTGTCTTGTGGTGTCTCGTTGCTTTTTATGAGCGTCTGAAACACAGAGGCACTATAGAGGCTCAGAAATTAGCTTTGTTTGTGCCCTTGATGGTATGTGAATAGATAGCGAAGGTTTTTATAAAAGATCTGCTTTCTCACTGTCACAAGTGATACAATTTCACTAACACTATGGTCACTTACTTATTTGTGCGATTAGAGGTTAGATGATGACCCTTTAAGTGAAATTCATCACTTTGCAAAGGCTTGGAAAGGAGAGGGTGCCTTTTTTTTGTGGCAGAAAAAAATGACTTTACATAAAATCATGTCCCCAAAGTGTTGGCCAAATCATAAACTGCAATTGCCTGTCTTTCTAGCAATGCTGTTTTGAGATGCTGTCAGCAGCACCAAGTATCTTTTCCTCCCTTCCTCACTCTGCATATGTCAACACATTTACAGCTGTGATTGAGAATCCTCTGTTTTAAATTTCATATGTTTCTGGATTGTATTACAGTAAAATAACCCAGTTGTCCTCTGGCAAATGCTGGGCTGCTTTCCTGTAAGGAAAGAGTTTTGAGAAGGGCCCACGTGTGAAATAAAACCCTAGGTGCGTTTACCTAGGGAGGAGGCTGAGGAGGAGGCGAGCGATGGGTGTCGCGGACCTGGAGCTGCCTCCGCTCCTAGGCTGGAGAGGGTCCCCTCTGCCTTCYGGAATTCCCGCAATTCCAAAGCGAGGCCGAGAGGGTCCCTAAACCTGACAAGTGAAGATTTACTGCCATCTACCGTGCAGCTGGATGCTTGTTATGCACAACTCATTAGAATGAAAAAAGGGTTTAGTGTATATTGCTTGTGTGAGTGATGCTGGTKGGAATTTAAGCTTCTTGTCCCTACAGACGGTGGGTTTTGAAGCTCCGTTTCGGTGGCCGCCGGACCCTTGGACAAGGTTGATGCCGGCGCGTTGAGTTTTGCACCCGGGCGGCCGGGAGCAGCCCTGGTCCTGGCGCACTGAGTGGGAGCTGTGGGTGCTGTGGGTTCTGCAAAGGGGCCTGCAGCCCCTGCCAAGGCATCTGCTTTCTCTTTATAACATAGGTCAATGTCTAGTCTAAAGCCTGTTGTGGGTAGTATCTTACAGCAGGTTTCTTATGAGGAAATTGATTAATTTATTAATTAAGCAAAGACCCAGGACTATTATTGTGAAACCTATGTACTCTCTTGTTCTTTCTACATGTTTTGATATTTTGGGGGGACGTTGTTATTTGGAATCAGGCTACAAAACATAGTTTCAGAGAGAGGACAGTTATAGTATAGTTATAAATAGTATAGTTTTATATCCTACAGTGATGGTGAGAATCCCTTAGGGAAAGAATCAGCCTCTTGCTTCTCACAGTATTGTAATTCTTTCAGCAAACATCTTCTGTGTGGACTTGCAAAGGCCTCGGGGCCTTGCCATGTTTTGGCAGAATGAGGAATTTAATTTTCGGTGCTTTCATATTCTTCTCCTCTATAGGATCTGTGGAGCTGGTATTATTACAATTTTATTTACTAYAGCTCCACTACATCCATTTTTACACGTTTGGCTGCCAAGCGCAATTCTGGCGTAGTAACACYGGTTGGAGCAAGGAGGAAAATGAACCAGCAGCACTAGGGAAGATTTCCTYCTTGTACTCCCAAGATGCTGTTACCAGGGGATGAAATTGCTCTTCAGATTGTGTGAAAGAATCACACCTGTGACCCCTTTCTACTGTCTTTATATTATCATTCATCTAGCAGGTTGCAGTCAGCTAGGATTTTCGCAAGGATAAAAAAGTCTGATTTCTATCTGGGGCTTTTCCCATTTTCTGTACAGGATAGGATGCTGTGAGCGCAATGCTTGCAAGTCAGGAAAAATCTCACTCAGATCCTCATGTGTGGCATGGTGGGATGGATAATTTCTCCTCTTTTATTATGGCTTTTCCAGACAGATTGCTGGCCAGGACCGTGCTCAAAGCACGTTAACAGAAATCCCCRTCTTCCTACGGAACGGATCCTGTGCCACCAGTGACGCATTCAGGGCTTCCTGGAGGGTGATGTGAGAGGATAGATTTTCTGACATGCTTTGGAGCATGTGTGTCGTATTTAGGGCTCAGCTGCATCGTATTTAAGGCTTTTCTCTTTGGAACTGGTGTTTACAATATAAAACTGTACATCAACTTAACAGTCATTACAATTTGCTCTTAGTCGGTCAAAGCAGCAACTTGGGGTACTTGCTGCGCTGCATATAAATTTCCAAGGTAATATTAGGGCTCATGCATTTTCAGGTTTTAGGTGAACAAGATGTATTGGAAGTACTTGTTCCAGGACACCSTGCAGTTTTTGATGGACTAATCCTGGTGCTGCTTAACACCGGCAGAGATTTCCAAAGGCAGCCGGATTTTCCCACTCAGCGCAGTCCTGTGCAATGCGTTTAGTGCCAGGGGAGCCTGCRAGAGCCCTGTGCTCATGTCTGCTTCCTAGCCGGGCACGCCGCTGCCGCAGGACCTGCGGCTCCCTGGAGCATATTGGGTGTTGCAACATCCAGATGTAGGAATGGGACAAGGATTCCTTGCCCGGTGGAATTCGGCTTTTTGGCAGGCGCCGGAGACAGACAGGTGTGGGCCACGTCGGAGCTGGCTTTAGGTCTGTCACTCGATAGGGCTGCTAATGAGCTGTTTTATGCTTCCTCGCTGTAGTGGATGATGTTGTAATTCCGAGGAGGCTCTCGGGTTTCCGATGGGGAGCATTGTCCGCCCTTCCTCAGGAGCTCTCCGTCGGCCTCTTCCCTGGTGCTGTGGCTCACACGTCGCTGCTCCTTGGCTGCAACCCGAGTGCCCACCCAGGTACTGGTATGCGCCAGCGCACCACGCTGAATTCCGTCCCCCCGGCCTCGTGGGAAGGAATGCCACGACATAATCCACATGCTGGGGCTGCAAACAGCACCCGTGGCTGGGCAGAGGGCAGCGGCTTCGTCCTGCTTGGGTTCCAGCAGGTCATGGGGTGACCGTGTCTTGCAGTTTGTTTTGAAGATGCCTTTGAGAAACTCGTTGAAATGATGAGGTGTTTCTTTCTGGAAACGTCTTTTTAAAAATATGTAAAACTCTAGATAAAGGAGTGCAGTGTAATTCTGGGAGAATCATGACTGCTTTAATTGATCGTTATCCTGTCGCTGCTGGGTGAGGTGTTTATGTGCCATTTAGGACTAAGTAAGTTGTGAAGGCAGTGGGGCTTCTGTGTGAACAGTATCAGCATCTGCTCGCGTCTCAAATACTTTATAGCAAATTCCCACCTGTATTTCCCAGCAAGCTACAAGCCATTGCAAAAATGTACCATGCAGGAATTCTCTCTCGTTTTCAGTGTTGGAAAACCTGACAAAATTGCCTTCATCTATGGAGTCTGGCTCTAGAAATAAAAATCTAGGCTTTGCACCCAGGAAAGTGTTACAACCATTTATTTCTTCATTTTTAACTTCTATATGCAATAGCTTTTTGAAAAGGAGGTGCCCAATGYCTTTCAAGGTCAAAAGCAGTAGTGGAGCAGAGGAAAATATTTTGTARAAAGGTACAAAAGGTTGAACTCTCTTCAGTGCATGCAAATACTGGCAGGAATTCTTTTTCTGAGAGTAAATAATTTTCAGCTAGAAAAAGATCTAGTTTACTTGTAATAACYCCAAATACACCTGCATTTCCATCAGAGTTTCCCAAGTGTCTTTTGTGCGTTTGCTTACAAAAACTTTTTATTTACGTAAAAGCTTTTCATTTGCTCCTGCTAAGGAAGTATTCATACTTGGAGAGCTTTCTTTTTTTCCTTTATAASATTTTGCATCTCCTGCAAAGTGTGGTCCAAATGTATGAAGGCAGGTGAGCAGGAGTCCAACTGCAGGAGTGCCATGAGCACTGCTGGTGCTGGGAGGGGTTGAAGGTGATGACTCCGTGTTGTGTCTTGGGTGCATTTGCGGAGGGAGGCACGTGCTGCAGGAGGTCTGTCCTGGATGGAGTAGGGAGGGATGGTGCCTACAGTGGGTTATCTGGTTAACTGGGGCAGGAGATGCACACTGAGTTTCCAGTGGTAACTTGGAAGGAAGGAGCTGTGCAGAGAGAAGGAGCAAAASGTGGTGTGGGAAGCTGAGAGGAGGGAGCCCTGTTGACCTGTCCGTAGGGAAGAGGGGAAGCAGGCGGGAGGAGCGCCAAGAGCAGGGTGAGTCCTAAAACACTCCTAGTTGGACAGGGTCCAACGGAGGTGTGAGAACCTGCCAGGAGGCCAAGGGAGATCAGTGGCAAATCAGGCTAAGCTGCTATGTCAGTTGTCGAAGCTGTTTTCAAATCACTTGGGGAATACAGGCATCGGCTTGATACCCTTTTGTGCTTTCCCTTATAACCAGCTTTAACCTCCCTTTGCACAATATGAATCAACTCATCTGTTGTTTTCACTATRTCCTGAGAAATACGAGGAGGAATGCGCATTTTCTTGTTTGGGTTTTGTTCAAATTACGAGATCAAAACCTTATTCAAGAGGATGAGTGTTTTTAAGTGAACTGTTGGGTTTGCTGCATTCTGAAGACRAACGTCCCCATCTAGTGGTTATTTCACCATCATTCGCATGTCGGTCTGGTGAGGAGGATGGTGCCTTGCAAGCATCTTAGTGCCGGTTTGGAGAGGGTGATGTGTGGCATGAACACATATTACCCCTAGTGCTAARTCTGTTAACTCCTCTCGTTCCTTGTAGATGTCTTAGCTTCCAAGAACACAAAATAAAAATACACACAGCAATTTCATAAAGGAACATGGGCTTTTGGTTTTTCTTTAGGTGATTTCTATGCAGAAAATTGAACTGCTGTTGTATTAAAAGGAATTATTTTACTTTTGTGTCTACACCAAATTCCCATGAAAATACTTGTTTCTATGGGCGCATGTAGACTGAGGTAGCAAGGCGTTTGTTAACAAGAAAATGACAAAAAAGAATAGGTTAACAGGCAGGTAATGCATTCAGCTGTTAGGTAATGAGCTTACACCAGCCTTAGACCTGCCTTTAGGATAGTGATTGAGCCGGTGTGAAGAGAGTCTTGCTGTGGGTAAGGAAACTCTTGATTTGGGGGCCAGAGTTAGGTGTTTCTCATCCATCTACATCCTTTGATTCAGTAACTTCCCTTCTTGAACGCCCCTTTGATTTGTTGACAGAGATGCATATAACGTGTTCCTTAATGTTACTGTTGATCAGCTCTCTCGAGTGGAGGGGTCGGATGTCCCCAGGTGCCTCCTGGTCCTGTAGCAGAAGCTGAGCTGGTTTCACGAGGTGTTCAGCATCTTCTCTGAAGCAGTTGGTAGCCATTGGGTGGCAGTATCAGCCAGCGAGCCTCAACCACAGCCCCGAGTGCCACAGTGTAGGGGGACCTAATATTTCTAATGACCGGTTTCTTTATATGGGAGATTGAATCACTTTGCATTTGAAGAGGCTTTGCTATAACAAACCAGAAGATGAAATACTTGAAAACGGGCTTGGAATTGCAGGCAAGCTCCAGGAACCTGAGCACATTTTAAAAATCTTATTTATTTCTTTTCCTCCAATATTTTAACCAAAAAGGGAGAGGGTCTCCTGTGATTTGTGAGAACAAAATCAGTAAGGAAGTAAATCAGCTTTCTGAATATTTTGGATTTTGGAAGGTGGTTCCTGCCCCTATAGTTACTACCAAAACAGCCGCGTGCTTTGAAGGACTTGAAAGTAAATAACGAGCTGGTGCTTCAGTGCTGTGTTGATGTAGCAGGAGTTATTCCGAAGCTCCAGGGCCCCTTGTGTTTGCACCAGAAGGGTGACCTTTTTTTGGGCTCAAATTTCTTGAGAAGTGCTGTTCTTTACGTTCACATTGCAATACGGCCGCAGGCAGCCGGGAAGGCTACGGGCAAGTCCTTAGCTTGTCCCTAGCACCCGTCACAAACTCCACCTACCCCAAACATGCCCTGCTCGCAGCTTGCTTTCCAACGCACCCGGTGATGCTGCTTGTTTAAGCCTAGTCACGTCTGGGCGAACGGCAGCGACTGCATCACATGAGCTGCTCCTCAGATTTCCCAGCCGTATCAGCGTGCTTTCCTGAGGATAAGTGCTGTAGAGATGTTATTCAAGTGGCTCATTCTATATATGAGCATTGATATTTAAATTCTAGGCTTATTTCTGTGATTTTTTTTTTTAATCTGGCATTTCACGTTTATATTTCAGCTGTTCTGTGGAAAAAATCTTTTTTTTCTCCTAAGATTTGTTCCTCAGATGGAGGAACATGCTCTSAGTACCCACCTCACTCGCGTTCATGCTGATGTGTTCATTTTTTGCTCAGCAGCTTTGCTTCTGCCTTTAGCTTCGTTTAACATGCCTCGCTCCTCTCAGGGAGCCAAATGCACCCAGCCTGAGGTATCTGTGGGGCCTCCTGAGCTCCTCCATTTCTCCTTCGTTCCCACAAGACGTAAAGTTGGGGACCATCAACGTGGCCTCGCACAAGGTGGGCACCCTTCTAAGGAGGGGAGCTCCAAGGCCATGCAGGAGACAACCTCTGAGGCCCCGCAGGAGACAACCTGGCTTGGTTCCCCATTGCCTCGTGCCCTGGGTCCTGTGCAGGAGCCAAACCCACCTCGTGCTGCTCCGCGTGGCCACAGAGCTTGGCCCGCCCCGTCCGGAGGCTCGGCCAGGGTGGTTTGGGCGCTGCCCATGTAGGGCCGGCTGTGACTGTCCTGGTGACGCCGACTGATCCAGGCACGCGAAGGGCCAGCAGAATGTGACGCTCACGTGGCGTGTGGCCCCCGGCGCCCGCTGTGTCCATAGCGGGAGCTCCCGGTGCCGCCTCCTCGGGGCCTTCTATTCCTGAGCATAAAGCTCAGGAGTCTCCCCTGTGCTGCAAATTAATGACAGCTCTGCCGTTCTCATCCTTCATCTGGGCACAGTCTGTCTCRGCTGGACCTTGCTGAGCAGATCTTGCAGTTAGCACCGTGCTGCACTGCTGAAAGCCTGGCTGGAAGCCAGACGTACGGCCAAGTGGGATAAAACCCGACTAAGGGTTCTTGAATCTTCAAAAAACATCTAGGTTTTCCTACACTGTCCAACGTTTTCATCTTATATTGTCTAATACATCATAAGGATTGGAAGAGCATAGCGGGCAAACTGTTCGCGTTCGTACTGCACTGATACAGCCCATGCCAGGGACACAGATACGAGCCTTCCCTTTGACAGGAAAATCAGGCCTGGAAGCATCTTAGCGAATATTGCTGGTACAGAGATCGTGGGCCAGTCTGGATTGAAAGGATGTGACTGAAGGCTGAGTTARTCTGGTGAGGGAGACTTCGGGACTGATCCCCTGGGCTGAAGGATTGCAGGTCATTCAGGATCCTCATCAAAGAAAAGAAAAACACAAGGCACATGTCAAAACAGCTCAGGGTCTCTCTACCATTATATTTAGCTCTTGTATTGCCTTTAGCTGCCACTCTGTGCACCAAGTTGCTTTCCTGTGCAGTAAGAACCACCGGATTCCCTGCAGGCTCCAATATAAATACCTGTAGAAATGGTAGGATGGAAAGAAAAGAACATTACAGCAGATAGCTGCCTTCTGAGGGTAGGTAGAAATTAGTTGTGAGAGGTCAGTGTTTGTCTACAGCAAATGTCTTCAGCTGAGGTCCATGTTGTACACAGTGGCCTGCTGAAAGTTCACTGAGTGCCTTCAAAATCTGCTTATTTTCACAGTTCTTTACAGTTCYTCCCAGCAACCCTGATCCTAGAGAGGAGGAGTGATTGATCCTGGGCTCTGGCAGAAATATTTTGCAGCTTAATCTAATCATCAATAAGAAATATCCAATACTACCAAACACAGAAGCCTTCTTTTTTACAGACATTTGGACAGTTAACTTAAAAGCAAGTTAGAAATGTTGATTTGGGCTCATTTAGTGTCTCACTAAAAGCAGTTACAGTCCTAGAAGACCATAATAAGTGTTGTCAGTGTTTCTAGAYGTCATATTAAAATGCTTATGAACTTTGAGTTGCTTTTTTAGTCCTCCAAAAAGTTTGATGACCAGGCTCCCCAAATCTTTATAGTCATGGTTTTATGGAATATTTCTAGTCTTTAATTTAGAGGATGATCTATGGAAGTGTAAGACGACTTTTCATTTTTCCTTTCTGTCATAGACAAGCTGGATAAGAAACGGTTTGTTTCCAATTCCACTAAGGAAGCTGGTTTGTTGTTTTGACCAAATYAGGCTATAATGCTGACTGCAGCAAGACTGTAGCTTTATTTATTTAAGTAATCTGTTTGAATATTGCTTTATGAGGGGRGTATGAGCTCAAGAGGGAGCATGACRAGTGCTGGCAAATGCAGAACCAACRCACTAGTTTTCTGCRTGAGATATGACAGCTTGTTCTTGCTTGGAAGAAGAAAATACTGCTCCRTTACTGTATATTTAATKATAAAAGTTGAGATAGGTTTAGCAAATCKAATGGCAACCTAAAGACAAATAAGGATTTACTCCTTTAAAAYAACTCGATGGCTTGGGGTGGAAATACAGACATTTTATATCATAGTGGGTCCCACCATGGTTCTGTGTCTGTGCCAACATCCCATTTCCTGGAGTGCTGCAGAAATATGTCTAGAAAGCTCATTTCCGTGACATAGAAAGAGACTTTTCTCCCAACTCTCACCATGCAGATGGTGATTTATGCCAGGAAGTTTTCAGGCTGGGGTTCAATCCARACTTCAGGGTATGGTTTTTATTCAACAACCTTCTCCAAAAGGGATGCTCCTATTATTTGGATATCTACATTCATTTTTTCCCCCCCTCTCAATCTGCTGTAAGAAATACTCAAATTGATCCGTCACATCCCTGCTTGGCTTTGCTCTCTAGCATTGATGCATCTGAGTTTCAGGATGTTTTCCAAATGACGTACTCATTTTTATCCATGAGAATAATATTGTCATCCAGAAGCTGCATGGATAGGGCCAGAATTGCATTTATATTTTGTGCTCTCTTTAGGAAGAGGTTTTAAAGTGCATTAGAAATTATGCATCCAGGGGATTTGCAAAGCAATTTATATAAAATGGTTGATCTCCAAATTAGGAAATCATGTCTAAGCACACCCAAGCAGTGTTAGTGAGCAAAATTTCCTGAAAAGCTTACAGGACTGGCAGCACTTCATCGGATCTATTACTGCCTTTGACTAAATGATTTCTCCCCACATATGCCATCTGCTGAGTTACAGTTTGTCCTCAGCTGCATTACTTCATTTTTGCATTTTTTTCATGATACAAATGGTCTGATTTTTTTTTTTTTATTTTTTTCCTTACCCTACTACTACTATTCAAAGAGTGCCAATGGATCCTTCTGGTCGCGTCAGCCTGTGGAAGCATCACATTACYGTAGGGGGCATGTTAGGCAGTCGGGACACGTTGCGTGTAGAAGCTGAGACCAAAGCCAGAAGATAATTCTCATCYGAAAGGAGTTTGAAACAAGTTCCCAGTTGAAATTCGACAGGTCAGGAGGCATCGCTATCTCMGATCTCCTTCTCAACTGGCTTTACTTCCAAAAATAACTTTTGATTTTGATCGCTTTTAATGAAGGCAGCAAAAAGACTGGGGAGGCACGTTGTAATGGACTTGCACTGATTGATTTTGAATGACAGACTTTTCTCCAGGGAAAAAGGACCAGCCTGCAGTTCCTTTGCTTTCTTTCTTCCCGACACTGCAGATGCAGAAGGACACTCCATGGGGATGAGACTTGCCCCATTACCAGGAGTACAGTCAGTTTGGGACCAGTTCTTTCCCCAGCTGTGGAGCGAAACGCGAGTATTTGATGACAGATGAAAATGTCGGTTAGGGAAAACTGTAGAGCTGAGAGAGCGAATCTTTGTCCTCTCCGGAGAGATCCGAGAGCGAGCAGCCTGCCCACGAGCTGGCGTTTTCCAAAAYCAAGTCGCGGGTGCTGCTTGCCTCGCTTGCCTTTGTTGCCGCCCTGTTCCGAGCAGTAGCGCTGCCCGTGCTGACACAGAAAAGCTGTGCACCAGGACACAGCGAAGCCACCCGGGTCGCCCGTGCCGCCGGCTGACTCAGCAGCTGGGAGCGACCTGCAGCCTTGGCTCCCTAGCCGCTCGCAGGCAGCGGTAAGGGTTAGCTCGGTGCTGCCCGGAAAGGTCTCCACGCCGTTCCCGAGCTGAACCGGCCATATGCTTCACGTGATCGCGCCGGGCTTTGCATGGAATGGAGAGTTGAGGTCGAAATGCAAGTTGGTTTGTGTTTCCTCGTCCTGTTTAATAGAACACAGGTGCAGGGACGGCGTGAGGACGCCCGCTCCAGCAGGGAGGTGCAGCAGGCGTAGCAAAACCTACGGGGCTTTGCTAAATTCCCTTTCCTACCCCCGAATTTTCCGCTGTTTCCTGATGGGAGTTGCATGTGTGAGGCAACACCCTTGGGCCACCTGTTAAGTGCCTTTCCCCTTTCAGTCCCTCTCACACATYGCTCTTAAAGATATGGCTCCTTATTTGGAGGAAAGCCAGAGCCGCGAACAGGAGTTTTCTCCTTTGGCGAGGTGGGGAGAAGGTGCCCAAGCAGCAAAGCGAGCAAGAAGGCAGGGGAGCCAGTGAGAAACCCCATGCAGAGACCCCGTAGGGCTCCGCTTTGTGTGCGTGTGAAGCGTTGCAGAATTATGGCGTTTTTTAAAGGTAAGCAGCGCGCGTTTGCCTCTTTTAGTCGGTGGKTTGCGTCAGTGCAAAGCAATTTTGGAAACGGCGCCTTACGCAGRAAAAAACCTGCTCGCCTATCGGAATGCCGCTGCTCTTGCGAAAGGCTTCTAGGCTGACGCGATGGCTCAAGGAAAGTCTAAGAAACTTTCCCTCTTTCCCACGAGGCTAACTGAGTGGCTAGCTGAGCAGCTGGGAGGAGAGTGATCCGACTCGCTGAAGAGCCTAACGYACCCGAGGCCGAAACAGGCGCATTCGGCTTCTCTGGGGAGCACTTCTCAACTGAAGCACTTAATGGTGCTTCTTACCTGAAGTGTGCACGCYGTAGCTAGCATGTTCTGTCCGTTGGCAGGGAAGGGATGGCAGTCTTTGAATAATGTGAAATGTTGGGAGAAATCGATAGTTTTGGACATCCGGATGTAAACTACTAGAAGTTTTGCTTTAGAAAAGGGAGAAAAACTCGTTCSTGGACGACTTTGGCTTTGTGAGGATGGATCAGCCCCGAGGCAAGAGCTGCTGAGAGTTCCTGAGGCTGATGCGGGCGCTGAGGCCGGGCCGGGGAGGTTCCGCGCTGCCCCTTGCCCCGGCGTCAAGGCGAGCCCGGTCAGCCCTGCGCGGYGCGTCGCCCTTCGCCGAGCGCCCGAGGAGGCTCTTTCCGAGGAGGCGGATGGCCGGGGCTTCCGCAGGAGCGGACCGACTTCCTTGCCTCARAACCCCCATGGAAGCCGGGAGGTGGCAAGTCTTCTGAGCACCGTCGTGGAGCGTGGGAGTTGAAACTGTACGTGCCTGGATGAAAGTAGGAATTTTTAAAGTGTATACATAAATACGGACAGTTTGCTCTACAGTAAAGAGGTCATTAAGGCTTTACGTGGGGAATTCTTACGCGTTCTGCAGAAACGAGTCGCTCTCGGTCTCCGTTAGCACGTTGGCCCTGTCAGGGGCTGCCCGCTGGGGCTGTGCCCCGTTTGTTGCCCGGGGCTCCGGGTGCCGGCCCGACCAGGGCCCGCGCRCATATGGCATAAACATCAACCGATATTGTCTGCCATGCCGGCGCGCTGCTGCGTGTAACGCAGCGAGGATGGCCCCGGCAAGCACGTGACCGCCCCGCGGCCCTCGCTTTGGGGCGGTTTGTTTCGTTCCTGGAGCTGCGCCGTTGCAGGAGGCGGCGGGCGGGCGGGCGGCAGGTAGCCGGAGCCCCAAGGTAAGAGCGTGCGGCGGCCCGCGCTTCGTCCCACCGCAGCCTCCAGCCTCCTTCCCCTGCCCGCGGCGGCGCGCTCGGCGAGCACGGGGCCGTGTTCGGACAGGCTGGGGAATTCGGAGGCAAAACCGGGCGCTTTYCACCCCAAAGCAGCCAGGCAAGGCGCAGAGGTCTAACCATGGTAGTTCGCTTGGGTTTTTCTCTTTTTAACCCAACAATTTGATCTGCTTTTCTGCAACCGCTGCCGCTAGCGCTTAGCTTTGTGCCCACCGCAGCTTTCTGACTTGCAAAGACATTCCATGCCGAATTGCGTCCCATTGATTTTCCATGGATAACACCCCTGCGATAGGGCTTTGGGGCTGCGGGTGGAGACGCAAAGCAGGATTATGTTAACCTTGTTTACCACCAGTGGGCACGGAATTATTTCCAAAGCCTGAAAGAAGCGAAAGCACCAAAATAKGCGAATGGAGGTTGAATTGGGAAATGTTATTAGTGTTATTCAAGAGTGGCTTAGAATTAAAAAATCAGAGCAACATTGTTAATGATAAGAAAACTTTCTATAACACGTGCTGTGTATTTTAGAGGTGGTGTTTTATTTTCAGAAATAAAGTCTAGAGAATAAATAATACATAGTATTAAAGAAMATGGTATAGGTAGCCATACAGGTAGCTCATGTTCATAGAGAAGCTAAAGGTAACAAGGGGAGGCATGCTTTAAAGCAAAAACAGGCAAATCCAGCAAGGAAGGTTTAACGGAGAATAACGCGCCGCGTAATTCCGGAGCAGCGGCTCGTCCCTTGTACTGGCAGTTTTATGAGCGGGGCTGGACGGGTCCTTCTYGGAGTGCAGGGCACGGGTTAATATCTTCACACTTTTTTTCCTTGCTCGCAGCTGCCACATGCAACGCTGCGAAACCCGATATTTTTCATTAAAAAGTGATTCTTATTTTCCATCTTAGTGTACTAATCGATTTTGCCATGCAGAGCTGAGCGCGTATTAACTGTCAGTTACTCCTAATTAATACTGAAGGCAGACAAAGAAGGGAAATAAAATAATCAACGCTGTTCAATACAAAGCGTCTATCCCCATTTTCTTTCCTTTGTGGAAAACGCTTTTGGTCCCTGTTCAAGATTTAAGCACTGGCCTGTGTTATGCYTTGTTTCAAAAGGTTGCTCAAGTGGCGTTTTATTATTCAGGACAATAAATTAAGCTCYGCAAAGCCAGGGAGTTCCAGTAATTCTGGGGCAGTCGATTCTGTGCCAGAAGGAATGCTCTCAAGTCTGACTCGGACCAACTGTTGCTTTTTAGTGTAAGAAAAATAAATAAAACCTCCCCTATATYTTTGGAGGCCCATTAAAACCTCTTTAGCATCGAGGTTTGGATGCATTCAAGAAAAAGTGAAGAACATTCATCACAAAATAGATACTGAAAACTCTAAGGCCAAATTGTGCCGCATTTTTCCTCTGTGTAACTGYACTGATATTAAGGCTTAGTGTTGAAGTCTGATTGCAAAGAGCTCGTGAGAAGAGCGTGTTCTTCTTTGATGTTTCATGTTTAAATTAAACATGACCAGAAAGGGAYGTAGGAGCGTTGCTCTTGCTCTGCTGGAAGCAGGAGCGCGTTGCGGCACTCTTCGCAGCGGCGGAATTAGAGCCGTTTCCTGAGATTCATGTATAATGGATGTATACCAGCAATGCACGCGGGCATGTAAACAACAGGAATTTCTAGCATTTATATACTTTTAAAATATACATTAAAGGAAAAGAGGCATAAACATACAGTTACGTAATATTTTTCCTAGGAAAACCACAGTGGTTCTGATCTTATAATCAAAATTCTGGGTTTTTTTGTTTGTGTTTTGTTTTTAAGCTGCTCCTRTTGCTCCAGATTTCTTACTTTTCTTTTGAGTATTTGTGGGAAGGTGAAAATCAGCCCTATCCACTGCTGGTGGTAGGAGCGATCCCACTGTAGCTCCTCATGTGCCGCTCGGCTGCGGTGCTCAGCAACGTGCAGTGTTCCTCGGCAGGAACTCGTGGTGGTCCCGGTGGAAACGGGAACTGATTGTGATGCCCCTTTGCAGCTTCTAGTCCTGAGCTGGTGCTCTGGAGCTGGCCGAGGAGGCAAGCAGGAGAGCTCAGATTTGTCTGCGCGGTTTGGGTAGCCTGGGCTGTTGTCGCTATGAAGTAGGTTTCCTTTAGAGGCTTAAATAACTAAAATGATTTTCTAATTGAACTTCTCCAATGTATCGCTTGAAGGAATATTTTGGAACAAATGGTTAAAAGGCTGCATTGTGATATTTTAGTTACTTTTCTCGTCAAGCGGTGGCAATCTTTTCTCTGAACGCAAATGAAACTGCTTAGAAATAAAAATCCTCCTTAGCGCTTTACGTAACCTCTCTAYGGTTTTGTCATTTCCCTGTCTGCAGACTGAAGATATTACCTTTGCAAAAGTGCTTTTAGGCTCTTATATCACCGTGAAGTAGTAACAGACATGGCTTCTTCAAAGGAGGAATTAGCTGCCTACCACGTTATGCTTCTTACTTGCAAAGTATAAACGAAACCAGCCGTGTCTACAGGCACCGCGCCGTTCGATACACACGAATATATTATTTTTGCAGTGGTTAATAATGCCATGAAGGAAACGCCTCAGTAGAAGGTGCGGGAGATGGTGCTGAAGGATCTTTTTYCTTAAATCCGATATACGGCAAGGATTATTTTTTGGTTGGCGTTTGTCCTTGGTGACGGGTAGGAAGCCCAACCAGTGCTGCGCCCTCGGTCTCGMGTTTCGCTTCCTTTTAAAGGCTGCGGTTTCCCGTTTTTCCCTCATTTGGGCTGAGCTTGCCATCGGTGCCGCTCGCGGGAGCAGGGCATGGGGGTCCCGCTCGGTGCCGCCGCGCCAAGCCCTGTCCCGTCRGTCTCCGCGACGGGTCACGTTACCGCCAGCCTGGCCTTTTCTCCCGCTTTCGCCCTTCCGAAGGCATCCCGGACCCTTGGCCGCCCGCTCAGGCCGAGGGGGCCGCGTGACCCCACGTGAGACACGTTCCTGCGTGGGCTTAATCCACAGAGACAGCGCCCGGCTGCAGCCCATCATCTGAAACACGCAACATGTTAAATGTCACGGAGCAAAGTGACAGCTCCCCAGGCGCTGAAAACCATCCCCGTGACCTTGGTTTGGGCATGATAGTCATCCTTCAGTAGACTACGTCCTCTCCTTTGGAGGAGTCGAGCTTTATCTGACTGAATGTTTATGGGGAGATGCTTTAGATGAAGGAACGCAGAAATAAACCCAACATACAGCCTGGAAACAGCAATGCAAAAAACATTTCCAGGGTTAAAATGTATCCTTAATAATAGGGAGAGGAAGTATGAAAGCTGCTGTGGATTGGCCTGTCCATTTCTGTTCTCATGGTGTAGACTGGAGTTTTTGTCATAGAACTGACATCAACATTTGTTAGTAAACCAAAAAGAAACAAGTGTTGCCATGAAGAACTCCAACATACAGTTGACCTTAAGCAAATAATCCAAAACATCACCTCTGGAAACTATGTTACAGGAATCCTTAATGAGAAATCCACCAGAGATGATGCAACCTCTTGTTCTTGCAGCTGCAAGTGGGACAGCTGCTTTCTTWTAGCAGAAGTGATTGTCAGAGTGAAAAGAATTTTATCTATTAAGCTCAAAAACTGAGACCAGTGTGGTGGAAGAGATGTCCTTGGGTTATTGGAGACTTGAGAAAGAGTGGAAACCAGGTGCATGGAAGACCATGCACCTGGTCTTGGAAACTGTCTTAAATCTAGTTGACTCCTTCCTTGATGACTTGGATAAATGAAGCACCCATTAACTCTGCAGATAGTGCCAAGAAGTGAGGATTTACAAGTGCTTTGGAGGCAGCAGAGGAATCCAGAGTAATCCTGGCGGACTGGATCCGAAATAACCTGGATGCACCATTGATGAGAGAATATGAAACAGTGGTTGAGAATCCATGGGCAGTCAAAGTGAGACAGGACCATGCTAGCTTTTGCTGTGGGAAGTGAGAGGGGACAACCTCCAAGATCATGGGGTCCTCTCTGTTGTTCTTGGCTGGGCATTAGCTCTTTGGGAAAGGGCTTTGTTATAACAGTGAACCTCAGGATTGAGCTGCTGTGGGAAAAAAAACAACCACACAGGGCACTATGGACACTTGCAGTATATGAAGCATGCAGAAAGACAGACTGAAGGCACTGAGATTCTTCTAGAGCAGACAAGGCAGATGCTTCTGGAGGACAAAAGGAGTGAGTATTGGTATGMACTGAGAGGATGGCACTGAGGGACTGCCTACAACCACTAACAGGAAGCGTTAGGAAGAACTTTCTAGGAGTCAGGAGAGCCTAGGAGTCAGGAGAGCTGAGCAACGAGTTGTCCCTGGAGGGTGTGAAATCTCCACCCAGGAGGTCAAGAGTGACCAAGTTTACACAAACGATCAAGAGTGGTCGAGTTCTGCCCCATCCAGCCCCAGGAGCTGCTCCAGTTGTCCTCACTCCCGGCACCGAGATGCTGTGCTCACCTCCTTGCCTTGTCCCTTCACAGCGGCAGTTCCCTATAAACAACAGAGCAGCTTGGTTCAAAGTCTCAAAAAGTCTCAAGCAGAAGGGACTCCAGACGGGACTTGGGCTCTTCCCTCCTTTATCAGCTCGGTGTAAACCTCAAGCTCCAGCAGCTTTGCACTAACATTTTACATCTTGTCTCACAGCTGACTCTCAGGTTGGATTATTGTTCAGATCATAGTTTATCATTGCCAAACATATGCAAAACTTTCCTGGCAAAGTATGTGTATACATTGGCTGGGATTTTGTTTCACTCCCTCTATAGTGTAATGGAGGGCTTTAAAAACCATTATTTGGGATAAAGAGGGTTTTACTTCCAGCTTATAAATGTATTAAAGTAGCTTAAAGATTTTAGTGCTCCCCATCATTAGCTGAAGTTACTGTGAAACATGAGCTTTTTTAAAAAATCACTTCTAGCCAGAACTCAGGGAAGGGGAGAAAGAAAGAAAGAAAGAAAAAAGGGAGGGAGGTTCTGCAGATCACTTCAGAGCTTAAATTATAAAGGCTATAATTTGTGTAACTATGTAAAATATAAAAGTACATTTTCATCCTTTCAGCAGACTTTCCAAGCTTTTTGGACGCAGAAAGTCATTTCACTAAAACCAGAGAAAATGTTTCTTGTGGAACTGCAAAGAGAACACTCGCTTAGTATCAGCGAGATACGATCTAGCCAAGTAGGAAAGGATCCTGATGGATGGTCGTTATTGACCTAAGTGCTCATTTTATTCAACTGGCCAAAATGAATTCTGAAGCCTCTATTCTTACCGTGATCAGCGAAAGTGTCCCATAAAATATAATTTAATAATTTATTCTAACAAAGACATATTTTGCTGAGAGTGCTCATTTTTGTGTCTTTATACCCGTATTTGAAATATAAGTTTGTGGTTCCCTTAGTTCAAGAGGCCGAATTCTGTCCTTATATGTAAACAGTTAAGTGAAATACAATAAAACGGTGCCTTTTTATTTGAAGGCTATGGTTACCCTGGTTGTATAAATAAAAATAATAAGATAAAATTGATACCAAAAGAACAAATAAAAACCACCAAAATGTACCGCAGCAGTCGCTCTGAATGAGTTTAGAGAATGCAGCCCCAAGTGTTCCAAATAAGTGATATGTTACGGGAAGGCCTGTTCACACTTCTGCATGGCAGAATATGATTGATTTTGAGCTTGAGTAATTAGAGAATGGGTCTCTCTAATGTGTTCAAGAGTCCTGAAATAAAAACTAGGAAGTTTTCTATCCGTGCCAGATAAATTGATTTAGGAAAGATTTTAATAGATGAAAACCAGCATGCAAACAAATAGAGCATCACAAATCTCATAGGAAGAGAATGCTAATGCAGAGGAGTTGCACATTCAGAATACTTTAGTACTTCAAGAACCCTGGCCATTCGAATTCAAAAACGGGCAGAGTCATAGATATATCTTGGAAGAAAGTGCATATTTTGAAACTTTCTGGAAAGAAGAATATTAAAAAGTTTATTTTTCAAAGATTTGGACAGGAAGGCAAAATTAAATGTGAAGCCAAATATGTTGTATGTGAAGTGGGAATGAAAAATCTTGGAAGGCAGGCAAGCTCTGCAGAAAACGAAAACATAGATAACTGCACAGCTTTGATTTAGCCTGGTTTTTATTGTTTTTCTTCTGTTTTATGTTTTCAGATTCATACTTATATACAGCATTTCAAATAATTTAGTATATACCCACCTCCTAAATAACTAGTAGCTGGTAAGACCATATATTTTTCTTATTTTTTTTAAAAAAAATCTTCTTATTTTGGAAGGTGGCAGGCAACAGTTGAAAACTCTTAATTTCATGTGCTGAAATTCAGGCCCCAAGTCATCTGCCTGCCCTAATAGACATGTTTCGTGTCCAGCCTTTTCATCGCTCTCATAGACAGGATTACTGCAGTAATCTGGCAGCCTAGATGCTTTTCCTCGCTGTGTGTTACTCGCTGTACTTGGATGCTAAAAGCATAATAAGGATTACAGGAGTGGCAGATGGGCCAAACTGATTTATGGCGATGCAGCTCTGCCAGTGCTTGCCTTTGCCTTCTGAGCGTGGCAGTCTCTGATGGATTTCTTCAGCCGTTTTGCTTCCAGAGTTGTGTGAAAACGTGCCTRGTGCCTTTCCTCATGAAAGGGGCATGCAGGCGATGCACTTTTTTTAGGAGAGACGGAGCATTCCTTGTCCTTCCCCACTAGGATACCCCTGGTGTCCCCAAATAAATAAGTGGTCGAGGGGGACAATTCTGGATGACTTTTCTGCGGTGCGGACCTTGGGAGTGTGCCGAGACGAGACGCGGAGCCGGGGCGTGCTGAGCTCAGCCCTGGCGCTGGCAGGGACCCTCGTCGTTGCATAATGATGCCGTTATCYGAAGGCGCAGGGCGGGTTTTTTGGGAGACAGATGTGCTTTGCAGTTGCTTGTCGAGGTTGCACGTTAAATATGAAACCCATTCATTTTCTCTTAGTCATACTCTGGATTTAAGCAGATGTTTCCCTAATTTGTGGTTTTCAAATGGAGCGTGCTGACATTTATCATTAGCTCCAACTTTCTCCATGCGCCTCAGCAAATTGGCCAATTATTAACAGCGAGGGCTGCGTGGCRGTTGATGCGTAGCTCCTGCTGCTTTGAAAGGCCTAAAGGGAAACCTAACACAGTCCTACAGTATAAATTAACGGAGCTCTGGACCACATGGCTCTTATTCGGGAGTACTCCAGCTCTCGTTTCAAGGCTGGTGGCCGCTCGTACCGTGCCGGGCAGTTGTGCCATCCRTCCACAGCGGCTCCTGAGGACAGCAGGAGCGGTGGCCGACGCTGTCCCGCTCGGGACATGCGGGGCCAACGGGATGGGGATGGCCCAGGGTGGGCTGGGTGGCCCCGCTGGCAGAGGCGGCCCCCAAGGAGGTGGCACCTCCACCACGAACAGGGTGGCTGCAGCCGCCTGGGGCGGTGGATGTCTAATATTTTCCATTATAAGTTTTTGTCTGCTTGTAACCTTGCTAGATTTTACCTGTTTGGTAGGGGTTTTTTTGTCATATGTCCACAGGCAGCTTTCTGGGCCCTTGGGAGATATCCCTGCTATCCTTGGGGCCTCTTCCCACTGCTCTAGGCTGGAAACATCATCTCTTATTTTCCTGATTCAGGGATTTAAGCAGGCAATGTTGTCCTTATGTATTCATCCCACTTAAGAGCCTTAGAGAAGAACACTTAAGGCACCTCTGGTTTTTGGGAAGCGTAAAGACCTTTATTTTGCCCAGAGATGGGGATTTAAGAGAACCTTTTGTACCAAACTGTGTCGGGGAGATGAGCAAGTCAGAGACAGGGCAGTGATGCTCAGACAGAGGGGATAGGGGAAGGCTCTGGTTTAATGCCCCCCTTGCTTTTCCCGGGTTTGGGTAGCTCCCATCTCCAGAGCAGTCTGAGGCGTCACGCCAGSAGGCAGCCAGCGCCGTTAAAGCCAGGCTAATTTAGCTAACCCGTGTTCCGCTCCCTTCCAGCGCTGCCAAGCTCCTGGAGAAGACGCCSTTCTCGGTCAGCACCCCGAACCCGCTGCTTCCTTCTCCGGCGAGCCTGCAGCTCGCCCAGCTCCAGGCTCAGCTTACGCTGCACAGGCTAAAATTGGCCCAGACGGCAGTGACCAACAACCCGGCAGCTGCCACCGTCCTCAACCAGGTCCTCTCCAAAGTGGCCATGTCCCAGCCGCTCTTCAACCAGCTCCGGCACCCGTCCATGATGAACGCGCCGCAGGGCCACGCCGCGGGCCCGCCCCAAGGGCCGGGCATGGCCAGCGCCCGCTTCCCCTCGGGCGGGCTGCCCGTGGGCAGCGTGCCGGCCGCGGCGCCCGGTGCGCTCGTCATGAACCCCTTCGGAGGCGTCATGGCGCCCGCCGCCGGCCAGCCGGCCGTGGTCGTGGGCCTCGGCAAGGCCGGCCCCTCGTCGGCGCCCGGCGCCTTCTACGAGTACAAGCAGGGCGTCCCCGGCGCGCAGGCGTACGCCGCCGACGCCGAGGCGCCCGGCCCGCGCGCCTTCCTGGCCGGCGCTCCCTACGAGGGCCATTTTGGCGCTTGCGGCCAGCCCAAGCACGAGGGGCAGCCCGGCTTCCAGAAGGACGCGTTCGGCACGGGGGCCAAGGGGCAGCASGCGGCGGCACTGGCCTTCCCCGGAGACCTGCACGCCAATTCCCATCAGAAAGGAGATCCAGCCCCCGTCTTACATGGCACAGGTACAAACAACCAGTGGGAAAACCTCCCTAATTTCGCCAGCCAAAACAAGCCTGACCTCCTGCCCGGTGACAGCATGTGGCCATCAACAAGTCAGCAGTATGAAATAAGAAACGAGCTGTACAACCCCGAAGAGCCGACACCCGACACAAAGTTCAGCGCCGCGGCCGCGCCGCCGTTCAGCCGCCACAATAGCAAGCCGGGCTTCGGGAGCCCCCGCGCGCGGCCGGGCGAGGAGCTGAGCGCCGGCGCGGCCGAGCTGCCCCTGCGGCCGCCGCCGCACGAGCTCGGCGACCTGCACGGCGTCGCCCCGCTCCACTTCCCGCACGTCTGCGCCGTCTGCGACAAGAAGACCTTCGATCTGAAGGTGCGTGGCTTTTCGCGGGACATGGAAGGGAATGCGCACGTGTGGGGTCTGCCCATGACGGAGGGATTACAGTCCTGGGCTCGCTCGTCTCCGGGCCTCCAAACTGGCCAGGGGAGGAGCTCGAACCCGATCCTTGGCTTCTCCAGGCAGTGTTGCGTTTGCACGTCTGCTGTCTGGTTCTGCCTCCGTCCGTGTGTCTGTAACGCCAAAGCCTTCCTTAGGAGAGCCTCCTGGGAATGCAGTAGCCCTGGGGAGAATGGAATGCAGCATCCAGGGGTGCTCGGTAGCTGGGTCAGGAGCCCACGTAGCACACGCCGTGATCCCGGTTCTTTTTGGCCATGCTGACGGTGGCCTCACACAAGTGCGTTATAACAACCCCTATACAGCAGGGAAGGAAGCCAGCAAACAAAATAGTGCCTGATGCCCATAGTGCAGTACCTTAGGTTGGGTATTTATTGGGTATTTATTAGCTGGGCTGTGTGCATGTGCCTTCCAGCTATATGGGAGGCTGCAGTGTGTTTGAGCTTCTCTGTGTTTCCCTTTGAGCAGCTGCTTTGTCGTGGTGACAAAGACCATGTCCTGCTCTGAAATCCCCCTGCTTGGGGTGTGCTGGGCTTCTTGTTCCGTAGGCATTTTGAAAGTGGGGAGGGTCGCTTGCTCTATTTGCTGGTCTTTAATTCACTGGTTCATTTGGTTCACAGAAGTATCAAAGGTGGGGTGGGGGAGCTAAATGCGTTTCCTTTACCAGCTCTCCTTGTCAACTGAAGTGAACAGGGGGTATCCTGGTGAGTGAGCACCATTTAATGGAGATTAAAGGAGCTGAGGATGCTCAGTGCTTTGCAGGATGAGGTCTTCAGCCAGCATGAAGTAACTGATTTGATAGAATAAACAGAGATTTAACACCTTATACAGAAATTATCTCCCATTTTGTAAAATAACGGGCAGTTTAACCTGCAAGCAATGAATTTGTAAAAGCGTGGGGTGAAAGCATACTTGACTCCGGGATCTTTTAGTCCATCTCCGCCGTGCTGGTACTTCATATAGAATAAGGTAAGCTGAATAGGCAAGCCATCGCTTGTAGGTTTATCTCAGAATTTTTTCCCTATGCCCATCATCTCTTTGTTTCAACACAGGACTGGGATCAGCACACTAAGGGAAGTCTTCACATCCAGAAATGTATGGCTTTTTCAGAAAAGTAAGTATTATTTTAGAGGCAATCATTCAGCTGAATTGCTGATGGAGCGTCCCTTATTTCAGTGGCTTTACACTAGGGATTTATGGTATGCTAATTAAGCTTCTGATATTTATGGCACATAATGCATGTTCCTAAAGTTCTTCTTTTTCTTTTTCAGCACTGGTATCCGGTGCGTATTAAGTTCAGCAGATGGAACATTGCATTTATCTCCAAATAACGCATCAGTTTTCAACCCATCTAGTATCGAAGGTGAATGGTTGAGTGTGCAATAACTAAAAATACTTTGTTTAATTAAAGGGAAAGCCAGCCTTTGGGGGAAAAGGGGACATTTTAAATAGAATGTAATAAAAGCTTTCAAGATAAACATCTAGTAGATGTATACAGAGAGACTAAAAGGCAAGATTGTGCCTTTTAAAGTGTGAATTTATCTTTCAGATAACAAAGCAATGTGTAATTTGTACCAAAACTAGAAAATGAAATCTTATATAAATGGGGCATTTCCTACTGAGCACATTAACGCAGCTAATATGAATCAAGATTTTCATGAAATGTGTGTAATCCATTATTTAGATTATCCACCAAATGTCGGCTCATCTTTTATCACTACGTCAGCAAGATCCTTTGGCCAGCCAGGTTCTACCTTTTCTTCTCTTCCATCAGGGGTAAGAGTGAGTACCTAAACCAGCTCATCTCCCTGTTTACATCCTTGTAGAAACTTCTTTTTGACTATGTGAATTAAAATTGCATCTATTTTAGGCTTCCTTTTAGACAATAAACATTCAGGTAATTATTTAAATTTAGCTGCAGCCTTTTTATGCTTTTTGTTTGGGTCATATCAGAACTTCATTGTGGATTTTTCCCATACTGAGTGTTGTTTGCTTGTTAGGAGAGACGAAGGGGAACAGGTTGCTGTGTGTGTACTTGTATAATTTTATTCCTCACTTGCTGAGACTTTTTGACCCAGGGGGCTCAACCTCATCTTGAAGATTTGGATTAGTTTGGATTAGTTTTACTTCCCTCTCTCCCCCACCAATAGTATTGATCCCAATGAGCAACCTGTCATCTCTCCAGTTATTTATTTAGTAGCAACTGTTTTCTGTCCCCTTCCCCTGTGCTGTGATCTTTCTCCCTGGTAGCAATAATAGCAAAGGCGGTGGCTGCAGCTCTCTAACCGTTATTTGCTTGGGGCTCCCACTTCAATTAAGGATTCTTCATTATATTGGATTTTCTTTTCTTTCTTTCAAGTGTGTTATTTATGTCATTGTCTGTCCTTTGGGTCTCCTTCAGTTTACAGCCTTCCCTGTTTTCAGTTCAGAATTCCCCACAGGTTTGACAGTGGTGTGCTTGCATAGCAATCCCAGGGAACAAAAAGTGCCAGGCGGAAACTAACGTTAAAAATGATGCTTGTGCTGAGGGAACAGAGAGATTATAGAGGAACAGAAATCACAAGAATAAAAACTCCTCACGCTCACAAGTGCGAAGATGTTAGAGTTAATATGAAGCTCGGGGTATTTTGGAAATCTGCAGGAGCTGACAGCACTGCCGAGGTCAGGGGTGGAGTGGCGGCTGCGCAGGAACGCTCCTTTTCATCGTGTCTGTCAAGCCTGCAACAACGAAATTACTGCTAATACCAGTATCGTTTCTCCTTAGAATCTGTCACTATTTATCATTCAGGCTGCCGGCAGAAGGCCTCCTGAATGATCTCCTGTACTACCGGAGAGAGAAGAGCTAATAGCTTTTGATTATTCCAGGCCCTGTAAATCCCCTTTTTCTTCAGAAGCTCAGTGGGGAGAGAGGCAGCTATATTAGAGGTGTTAAGATTGAGTTTACCAGCTGCCATTCACCCCACAACCCAGGTGGTTTATAATTTATTACACCTTTGCACGGCAGTATTCACTTTCAGCTAAGCTGCTGCCATTTAACTGAGCAGTGAGAGATTATACTTGACCCTGCATGAATCATAAACAAAGTATTCAGATTTCTGGAAGAGCTCGCTGTCTGCTATCCATTTGCAAATAACTCTATCCCACTACAAAAAGCAAACGAGCATACAACCCTTCACTCAGACACGGAGGGCCATTAGTAGTGCAGGCTTGGGGCTGTCAGATTTCTCATTGCATTTAAAAAGATTCATGCAAAGATCAAGAAAAGGATAAGGAGTCTCAATAGCAAGAAAGCAAGAAATGGTAACAAAAAATTGAAGGGATGAATTAGTACGGCAAACTTACGGGGTGCGTTTCTGTGTTATGCATCAAGTAATTTGTTCAACAAATTATTTTTGCAGTAGCTGCCTAGTAGAAAGCCCCTGTAGAAATTGATTGCAAAGAAAATTAACTTACAATCTTGTTAAAAATTAGACTCAATACTCAACATGCAACAGCTCCTTTCACTTACCGGGGGCAGATACGGAAGGTGGATATTCCTTTCCCGGCTGTTATTTACAGCTGTAATTAGTGAATGGATCCCATTTAGCTTCAATCAGCTGACAAGATTTTTGCCTGGTACAGCTCGTCCCTTCCCGTAGTGTAAGTGTCTGCTCGCTTCCTAATGATGAATTATTGCAGTTTTACAGCACAGCGTTTTAATTTAAGTCATTGCCAGTTTTGGAGAGGTGGTAACATCTTATCACTGATGTGATTTAATGCATCGCTGAGCGTTTGTGAGAACAGCAGCTAAATCTTCCTAATCCTATATCTGTGCTTAGCATACCACTTCTTAACAAGTGCAACAAAACAAAGAAAATACATTTGGGCAGAGAACAGAAGAATACTTGAATTCAGCCCTTGGTAACCTGGAAACCTCTATAGATGCTTCTTGTAGAAATATTGTTAATCCTGCTGGGACTAGAGCCTCTCTTCTAGAAATCTTGTCTGGACTTTGTCAAGTCCAGGCATGGAGACTCCCTTGCAAGCTGTGTCTTAGTTAGAGATGCAGATGAGAAGGGATATGTTTAAACTCGAATATTAAACGATCAGATTTTAAAGAAGGATATTTACCCTTAATAACAACTATGCAGGGCAGAACAACAGATTTTTTTTCTTTAAGAAATGCAGAGTATTACTGAGGAGCTGGATTATGTCAGGTAAAATTGTATTTTTTATTTTATTTTCAGTTTCCCCAGAGGAAATCTGCCTTGGGTCGAGTGGTTCACATCTGCAACCTCCCTGAGGGAAGCTGCACAGAGAACGATGTCATTAATCTGGGACTTCCTTTTGGGAAAGTCACCAACTACATCCTCATGAAATCTACCAACCAGGTAGGGCACCTCTGGGGCCACAGTACTGACAAATCTGTTATAATGGTATAATGTGACCACTGTCCTGCTAGGACATGCTTAGAAAAAAAAATCTCTGAATTAAGAGGAGATATTTACTCCTCTGAATTAAAAAAATGCTCTTTTTTAAAAGCAGAGGTGAGCAGCAGGCTGCACGGCAGGGCTGTGCTGTGCTGTGCCCCGGGGCGTGAGTGCTGGAGCGGGGCTGTGCCTGCTCGCCCCCTTATTCTGCACCAGGCTGTGGTAGAGCTCTCTCTTCTGGGAGAGCTCCTGGGATTTTAGATCCCAGGAGAATAAGTCCACTTGCAATGGCAGCTGGAAAATCTTCTCTCATATACTCGCAGCAGGCAGAACAGATGGATGTGGAATTCACTCCAGTGGGAAACGTGTGAGATCCCAGAATGTTTCCAAACAGTCAATACACAGCTGTGAGTTCTTGTTGGTCAGTTAAACCCAAGTCACACCATACACAGTTTTCCTGTTACAAAAGTGCTGGTTAACAGCATTCAGACTTGCTGCTGTTCTTGGCTTTTGTTGCTCTGGCTCCTCATGTTCTGCTTTTCCCTGGATACTCAGTGGTTCTGTGAGATGTAGCCTCGGGAGTAATATGTGCCACAGCTTGGTAGCCCTGCACCCTAGCTCCGGGTGCATCTACCAAGAAAGACTATTTTTTAGTCATTTAGATTTTAACTGAACTGGATTTGGTTTCTTCAGCCTGTGCTTTTAAGTTGCCTATCAGCTTTCATAGCTGAGCTGAAACCAATAATTTTAGTTAAAAGGAAGATGAATGGTGGATCGTGTGTTACTATTTTCATTCCAGGACTGAAAAGCTCTCCAGTTCTGTACTACCTGCAGATTTTACATAAGAAGAATCCAAATGAAAATTGTTGAAGTACCTTTTATCTCTAATACTCCATGTTTTCCATAAGTAGGAGATTTTAAAACTCTCCCCTTTTTTGCTAGGCCTTTCTGGAAATGGCTTACAGTGAAGCAGCACAGGCCATGGTGCAATACTACAAAGAAAAACCTGCCATGATAAACGATGACAAATTACTTATTAGGATGTCTAAAAGATACAAGGAGTTGCAGCTGAAGGTAAGATCAGATTCCTGAACTAGTGGCATGTCCGTAAGAACACATCTAAAAATTTCTGCTGAACACTGATTTCAAAATTAATGCTTCAACATTTTGGAAAAAGAAATGAAGAAGGATAAATTAATCAATGTGTGTTAATGATTTTAAATACTTTGCTGCTTGCTTTTGTTCTAAATGTTAACTATTTGAAGAGATCCCATTTTCTCTGGTGTTCTCATACCATTATTTCAAAATTCCAAACCTTCTTCTAAGCAGGCTCCCCAAACTGCTCTGCTAGCAAAGGTCTAAACCAGAGCCAAGTGCAAAGTACCATAAGCCAGAGTAAGAAGGTCCCATCCTCCTAGACAGGCACCAAGCTTGATGCAATGCTTTTCCCTACTTGCATGCTGAGCTGTTAATAAACTCTGCACGCCTGACATGGGTAGCAGCATCACACCAATTATTTTGTTTTTTGCTAAGTCACTACCTGAAAAGCAAGATTTTTACAGATTCAGAAGACGGGAATATTTGGTCTTTGGACATTCTGTGTGACACATCTTGTGAACACCTGAGTGAACTCCAGAAATCTGTGCTCTTGAGAGCATATTTATGGGGATTTATGTACTCTTATATATAATGCTAAGGCAATAGTGTTTCTCATGAAGCCTGGACTGGAACTAGTGATGCAGAACTGAAAGGATCCAACACAGCATAAAGTTATTGTATAAAATAACCCTGTAGTGCTCCAAATTAAGAGATTAAGAGCTCTTCTGAGAGCCTTGAGGAAAAATAAATAATTCGGAAAAATCTGCTTTCACCTTTGGAAGAAAATCTGTCTCTCCTATATGCATATAAGAGTTTAAGCAGAGTTAGCAGAATTGCCAGAAGTCTCTACATTGGGGCAGTCTTTCTTACTTTGGTATTTTGAGGCATCAAGATGTAAGGCAGTAGACTCTGTACACATTATTGTAGAGGCTGAATAGGAATTGCCCAGCTGAGTGCAAGAGTTCAGCTAGACTTCAGGGAGATTATCAGCAGTTCCAATGCCATTTTTTGGATCATAGTTTTATCTTCTCTGCACTAGCAAACTTTTTTTTTTCTTTTTTTCTTTCTTTTTTTTTTTAATGACTAAAGCATGAAAGAGGGAACATGCATGAGCTGTTTACCACTACAGACTGCTCTGAGCTCTTGCATGATTAGTTGCTCAGCTGTGTGCACTCTAAGGGCTCAATGAATTGCATGTGCTCCACTCTGGAGTAGTGCTGCTTTTCTAAACGTTCTTCAGTCTCAGGTAATCAACATTTCCTGTACACGTCTATTTTGCACCTGGTCTTTATGAAGCTTCTATGTTTAAACATACTGTTTTAGTGCCATACTCCAGAATGAGCTAAACCGTGAAATGAGATGAAGGCAGTTTGTTCTTAGGGGCAGAGAGAGAAGCTGATATGTCTGTTTTATTCAGGTATTAGAAGAATGATCTGTTCATTTCCTCTTGCATACTGTGACATACTATAGTGAATGCCTGCCAAAGATGTGCAAGCTAGTTCTCATAGCCTCTTGTAGACAACTTGCTTCTATTATAGAAGTATATGGAGACAATGCTGCAGTGTAACAGAGGAATTTTTCCATTTTACTGCTTTGATTATTTCACTGGGACACCAGTTGTAGAAAAGACTGTAATGAGAACACCAAATCCAAATATTTCTCATTAGCAGTATAACAAAATGATGCATGAATGCTGTTTCTTACAGGATGCATCACCTAAAATAGCTTGGAGAGTAATGCAGCATGCTAAACAGTGCCTTTGTCTTGCTTAGAAACCAGGTAAGAACGTGGCTGCCATCATCCAGGACATCCACTCGCAGAGGGAGAGGGACCTGCTCCGGGAGGCAGACAGGTAACTGTGTAGTGGCAGCTCTCCTGCTGCCTTGGTTGGGGGTATCCCTGCTCCCTGGACGTGGGGCTGCAAGTCTGGGCAGTTCAAAAGGTTCCTGCATAGATTGGAACTGGGACTCAGATAAGTCTGTAAGCCTGCAAGTTAGAATAGCTCTTGTCTGTGTGCTTCCCTTTCCATCTCATTTTCATTTCCAATCACTGAAAAGATACAAGTGGGTAGAATAGTAAGGGGATCTGTGTAATAAGATCAGATTGAAACTATGCATGATATGAAAACAAATGAAATATTTTACTGACTGCTCTTTGCCAGTTATTGCTTCTGATAATAATTAATCAGAAAATTTACTTGATATTTGAATAAAACATGAATCAAGTTATTCTGCCCTCTTCCTGCTCAGATGACAAGTGTAAAGGCTAGGGTTCTGGAAGACCTAGAGCGATGGAGCCAGTTCAGGTTAAAATGTATTGGGATGTGGTTTTGATCAGACTGGCTTTCAGAGTAGTTTCTGGGTCTTTCAGCACAAATGAAGAGAAATCACCACCTTAAAATGCCTCTTTTTAAGTAGGTGACCTGTGTCACTTTTCCTCAGAGCTGCTCTACATGATGGAGCGGGCTGTCTTTGTAAAGCCACTCACATATTCTAAGCTTCTAATGCTAAACCTCTGTGAGAGGTTTTTAATATGAATGACTGTGTCCGTGGGAGCCCCGTGGGGAGGTGGTTGGGCTCTGTGGATGCGAGTATGGCCCTGCCTTTCCTCGTGCTCACTCTGCGGGACTGGCGTGTGAGAGGCCTGGGATGTGATGGGGTTTTCCTCAATGTTCCCAAGCACAAGGGACACATATGGTTCCCGGGGCGTTCCCTCGCAAAGCACAAGGACGCGGTGTGGGTCACAGTGTGGGTCGCAGGGGGTCGGTCACAGCCGCCTTCTCCCTCCGCAGCAGGTACGGCGCAGAGAGGCCCCGCTCTCGCAGCCCCATCAGCCGCTCGCTGTCGCCCAGGTCCCGCACTCCCAGCTTCACCTCCTGCAGTTCCCCCCACAGCCCGCTGGGAACCAGCAGGACAGACTGGGGCAACGGCAGGGAGGCGTGGGATCAGTCCCCGTATTCGAGGAGGGAAGAGGAAAGAGACAGCAGAGATTGGCGAGAGAACGGGGACGAGAAGAGGGACAGGACTGACATGTGGGTACACGAGAGGAAACATTATTCCCGACAGCTGGACAAGTTTGATTTAGAGGAACGGATTGAAGGAAGCAGAGGACACAGAGAAAAATACCTAAGGAGTGGTTCCCCTGGCTCCCTCCATCCTTTGTCTGGCTACAAGAGCAGGGAAGATGACTATTATAGGAAAACCTCCAAGTCAAAATCCGACAAGTTCCAGAGGCAGCAGCAGGAGCTACCTGGGAGATCGAAGAGAAAGGAAGAGGCAAAGTCAAGGGAGCGGAGACACTCACACAGTGAGGAGGCCGCGAGGGAGGAGCCGGCCGAGCCGCGGCACGGCAAAGCGCCGGAGAGCTCCAGGCAGAAACTCAGCGACAGGAGCAAAGCTAGGAGGGCTGACAGAGACCAAGAGGAAGGTGCTGCTGCTGAAGGCAGCGATGCGAAGGAAACCAGGCCCTCTGAGAATGAGGTAAATACAGATCCCAAACTACCTACCAAGAAAGTAAATACTGAAATAATGTATTTTCTGAAGTATTTCAGACCAGTTGTTACTGGCACGGTGATGGGGACATGCATTGTTTTACCATGATGTAATCAGGGAATATATTTCTAAAAGAGACCGTGAGAGGTCAGCTCATCCACCTCTTCATGCTCCTCTGTGCAGGTCTCTTATGGCATTCCCGTATGGGATACCTGGATGTTATCTTAATGTTTTATGCACAAAGCCTCCAGGTTACCAGTAAGAAAATGAAGACAGAGAACAAAACCAAAGAGAACAAAACCAAATGAAAAACCTACTGCTGTCACGGAGGTTGCATATGTAGGGACAAGCTGGCCCACAGCGCACTCTTCCAAACCTGTGTGTAGTAGTACTCCACAGAGATAGGAAATTTTTGTAGGGGAAAACACAAGGAAATGGTTGTTGTACTGCCAAATGGGGAATGAACTTTGGCACGTTTTCTTTCAGTAGCTCATCAGGTTAGCTGGTACCTGGTAATTATATGTTCCCACCCTCAACAGCACGGTGAAGGAGTGGTGGAAGAGACCCCTTGGCAGAAGCACTGAATGGGCTTAGCCATAACATTGTGAGATGTCTGGGATAAAACTCCCAGTTGGTGAAGTAACAGTGTGTGTCCTGTCCCAGACTCTCCTCTGAGCAGGAGTGGTCAGGTCAGGGATGCCTCATTCACTCAGCCCCAGCACAGCCCCTGCTCATGTCCCTGCTTTGCTCGGATCTCGTTACTGGCTTATGGCCACCCTGCCTCCCCCAGGCCCTCCTGAGGATCCTTTCCCTCCATCCGCCCACAGGGACACGGCATAGGACGCTGCAGAGCTGCCGCGTTGACTGGGGTCCATCTGTCACTTGTGACTTGGTGTTGTCAGGGCTGTCTTTGGTTGTCGTTAGTTGACCTTGCATTCTTTCTTCTCATGCAGGGGAGAGCTTGATAGAAAGCTCGAGGTTGTGTAACTCGGCTACAGTCTGTAACGGGCAGCTGTGCCAGTCTCATGCCATTGACATGTGACTGCAGCACCTTTTGTCAGCTTTCTCTCTTGGTTGGTACTTCACTGTGCTGGATGGCTCCTGGGGAGGATATTCCTCCCTAGTGTACAGAAATGTCAGACCAAGCTTCCCGAATCACCAGGGTCGCACACTCCGCTGAATGTTTTCCTAGACATTTGGAATTGACGATGGTAAAGGCACACCTCTCTGGGGACGACTGCTAATAATTTAATGTGGAGTAGTCGAGCTCACTGCTCTTGAACTCATGCTTTCGTGCCATCCATCTTTTACCACGTGCTGGAGAATGCTGTGATTTTGTTCTTCCAAAGTATAACCTCTGCAAGCAGTTGCATTCTCAATTGATCCAGCATTAATAAATAAAAGAGTTGAGGTCTTTTGCAGAGTTTTACCAGTGCTGCTCTCCTAACCATGTTGGCGCCAACATAGCAGATGTGAACAGAACATAGAAAAGAGGAGGCTGGAAATTTTAATAAAATCACATTCTTCCCCACCTGTCTTCCAGCCAATTCTGTGATATAAATTACATCTCTCTAATTTTGTTTCATTTTCTTTTCCTTAATTCTTATTTGTGCAGCTTTGCTAATGGAATCCAATTCTTGGGTCTTTTCCCACAGCCTGGTTGACTTGCATAAACTTTAGAAATAAAGAATGTGACCTTGTGAGCGACTTTGCTTCCGCAGACCCAGAATAGAAACATAATAGAGCACCACTGTGTGTTGCTATACGTGTATATGTTGTATTTATTTTAGCTTGGAAAAAAGGAGCAAGTTCCAGAGAAGAGCTCTCCTTCAGCTAATAAGCAAGGAAAAGAATCTGGAGAGATTCTGGAAAGCACAAGAAAAGAGAAGGTTAGTTGCACATTATTGTTTTACTTTTCACAATAAAATGAGTGAAAACCCAGCTTTGATAGTGCACATTTTCCTAACTGAAACATTAAACCCCTAATGAAAGTCATGTAGACAGTTTGCAGAGGAGTGTTGTCTAAATTAGCTTGCCTTATCTTGACCTCTACTTTAAGGAGCAGCTTTTTCTGAACTCCTCAGAGCTCTTTTTTTAGTTGCTCTTTGCCCATGTACATTGCTTCACATGCATAGCCCTTGGCACTGGCAACTGCAAGTAACATATGCCCAAATGAGCCATGTAACTTTGCAAACTGTGCCCCAAAACAGGAGACGTGGTCACTTAGCAGAAAAAAGATGAGATTAACGATGAAAACTTGTCAGAATATTGCCACTAAGTAGACTATAGATAGTAGCTGCTCTTGATTGTTTCTGTTTTTAATTAGAGGATGTCTTTATAGCACCCCGGCTGCAGCATCGCAGTAGGGCACAGCAATGTCCTTGGAATTCCTCCAGCTTCATATCTCCAGGGTCATGGGTTGATGGTCAGATATGGGAGCTATTGATATCTGTTGCCGTAGAAAACTGATCTCCTGGCAAGAACGGTGTCGACTCCCAGAGTTTTCGTGCTGTTTTAGGATTCTAGGAGGGGAAGTGTGGGAATGACCACACAGAGGGAGAATACAGATTATTAATAGACTATGTGCACATGATGATTCTGAGAGTTGAAATCTAAGCTGTACCAAGTCTGTATTGAAAGACATATATACCTTATAATTATAATTCTTCTGAAATCCAATAGTAGTATCTGAGAATCCTAAGTCTGTAACGGCATGCATGAGGTATTCAGCTTATAAACTTTTGAGTATAACTGTAAAACTGGTTTTTCTCAAGGTCTAGGCCAACCTCTACCAACATGGTCCCTGGCAGAGGGCTCTTGCTAGTGGAAGGAAATGACTAGAAGGTAGCCATGTTTTCTCAGTCACTGGAGGAAATTAAAGGACCTAATTTATTTAATTAATAATTAAAGGACCTACCACTGTGGTACCTACTTCTGGTCACCTTGGGATGGAGGTAGAGCAAGGGGAGAGGATAATTTCCTCAGGGTCACACAGCTGAGTGCAACTAGGGTGATTGGTTTTGTCTTGTCCTACAGTTTGAAGGAAAGCAGGAAGGGGGAGACTGGAGAGACATTATTGCCCAAGGCAGTTGCAGGGTCTTCTTAAAGTGAAGCTTATATGATTATTTTTAAAAGACTGCTCGTTCTTGTAAGGTTTGAAATCGTAGCACCAGGCATGTTGTTCTTTGGAACTAGAATAGAAGAAGAGTTAGGTAGAACCAGGTCAAAAGTTGCCCAGATTATTGATGTTCAAAGTCCCTTTCTAACAGTGACAATCTGTAATCACTCATTTCTCAAATTTCTTACATCTTTGTGGCAGGAAAGAGACTGGGAGAGTGGAAGTGAGATAGAAGGTGAGACCTGGTATCCTGCTAACATGGAGGAATTAGTGACAGTGGATGAAGTGGGAGAGGATGATCTAATTATGGAGCCTGATATAACTGAGCTTGAAGAAATAGTACCCGTTGATCAGAAAAATAAAGCCGTCTCTGAAATGTGCCCCTGTATGTCAACTGTGTTAGAACTGAAAAATGATCATAGCCACTTAACCAGGAGTGAAGACAAATTTGCCCATAAAGCTCTAGAAACAAACTTCACTTCGGCAAAGGGCAGCGTAGCTGCTCCTTGTGTCTCTCAGGGTGATGAGAATGATGAGAATGGTGATGCAGTTACTGAAGCATCAAGCCTAAATCTGGACCTTGAGCAGAAGCCAGAGGAAGCAAAAGACGACCAACCTGCTAAAGAGTCTGATCACCAGCAGAAGGAAGGGAAAAATGATAAAAGCTCTGACATTCATTCAGAGCCTGAAGATCGCCATATACCTTCTGTTCAGCTGAAAGAAGAGCCTCTGCAGCTCTCTGACACATTTATAGATGATTACAAACAGATGGGATCACAAGGAACTGAGAGTAGAGGAGTCATGGAAATGCTTGTTAAAAACGCTGGTGAAGAAACAAGACGTGGAGGCCGAGAGTGTTCAGAGGCCAAGGGTAACTACCGTTTTTTTTTCTTTTCAGCTTGCAGAGAGAGCCATGCGTGTTTTCTTTGACAGTAGATTGAAATTTATTGCTAACCAGAATAAATGTTGCTAACAGAATCAAGCCTTGCCCTTGGAGCAGCTCCGTAAAAGAACCCCACTGCCTTTCGCCAAGCTAAATCATTAGAGGCTTTTAGCTGAATAGTGTAAAGGAAATATGATAAGCAGCTTGCAAGCTTTCTGCGAGGCATAAGATGCTATAATTGTCAAATCAAGGTTCACATGAGTTTAGCTGAAGTCTTTCAGTGCCCTGCTAAATTTATTTTGAATTGTCAATGAAATGAAATGAGTGACAGTGTCTGAAGGTCAACACAGAGGTGTCTCCCATGTCTAGCTGTCTGCGTATTCTTACGCACGGTGCAGAAGTGTTAGTACCATGGAAATCATGTGTAGATTGTTACTTCTTGGTCCCTCTTCACACAAACACATGCTCTTTTTATTTTCTTCAGGACTTGCCCTATCATCTGTTATCTTCTGCACGCGGCCTTTAATATAACTGATAAGACATGCTGTTAGATAGTGCAAATAACTGTAATCGTAGCTGCCTGTTAGTATTTTTACTGTCAGAAAAGAAGTCTTGTGTGGCTAAAATGCACTTCAGTTCCCTGTCACTCCTTCAAATAAAATGCAAGTGAGTGGACTGGGGATGATCTAAGGAAGCAGAAAACAGCATATACCATGTTGGCCAGGAATGCTTTTATGTTTTTTATTGTAGCCTGATAAGAGAAAAATATGTGAACATAAGTTGCTGGAAACTTCCTGAGAGTGCCATTTTCCATGAGAAAATGTAGAAACATTTTATGTAAATGTGCCCCTTTGAACCACCAGGACAGGTTTGCTTCCAGGAAGCTTCCACCAGGACAGGTTTGAAACTCCCTTGGCTTTGGGAACTCCCCTGCCTGGCCTGTAGAAGAGCCTGCCAGGCTTTGTACCTTTGCAGATAACGCTGCCGTGCAGATTGCCCAGGACTGGGGACCACAGAGTCTCCAGGCCTTTGGGCCAGCTGGCTCCCCTGGGCTGCCCACTTGAGGCAGCTGACATGCAAGTTGGGTGTCCCAAGAGACAGTAACTTGGGGGTTTTGGCACCTAAACTTCCAACTTCCTGGCAAGGAACCTGGAAACTCCAGGGCAGCTTGTGCTTCCTAGACTTCTGCCTGGACTTGACATCGAGGATCCTGGGTGCAAGGCAGGGTCTTTGGGCTCCAGGCTCTCTGCCAATGCAGCTGCCAGCTCAGGAGCCCTAGAAATCAGCCTGGGCAGGACTTGAGTTGCAAATAAGGTCCTGGGTGTCTTGCAAACACCCATCTGGCGCTCACAGGTTTTCTAGGATCTGTTCTGCAGAGCTGGAAGCCTGCGCTTGGTTTAAAGTTAACTTGAAAGCCAATCAGCCAGGATTTTATATTATTTTCTTTTCAATCGTGTACTAGATGTATTAAAAACCATGAAGAGAGTTTAATTCTGATACCAGAAATTGCAGATCTTTGAACTACAAGCTTGAAAGGCAAGAAAGGTTGGTTTGGGCAAAAATATATTTGTTTTATGAGAAAATATATCCCTTATCTAAGTGAAATTTGCAATTCGAGCGGAATTTTGTCAGGGGTAAGGAAAACAATTCTTTAATGTAAGAACTGCTCTCGGACCAGTTCATCTGTAATTTTGTTGCTCTGTGAGAGTGACTTTTTTTTTTAATAAAAGCAGTTCTCGTATCGATAAGGGAGAAGGTCTGCCGTTTTAACTGGCTTCATCCTCCTCAGCAAACAGACTCACTCTTTTCCATAGCCTGAATCTCCTGCGTGCCTGTCAGTTTTGGTCAGCAGCGAGCAACCATCCCGGCCCCGCCGGCCACAAACCCAAAGCTTGGCGGGGAACCAGAGCCATAAAGCAGCAACCTTCCCTTGGGGAGCTGAGGATGGAGCAGAGTGCTCCACGGCAGGGCTCCTGCTGGAGGACGGTTTGCTCTGGGGGATTTGTCCTCGGCAGGTCCCTCTTGCTCAGGTGCCCTGTTAGGGCAGCTCCAGCCCCGGAGCTGCTTGTGACCGTGGAGCCCGAGGGCTGGCCACGCTGCTGCCAGGGGCCTGTGCACTGGAGATCTGCTGAGAAGCTAAAACATGAAGGAAAAGAAAAGAGGGAGCTTGCAATTAGGAACAGAAAAATGATCTACTGGGAGAAAGAGGGATGTAAGCATCGGGTAGGACAGCTACTGTGAGCTGCACTGAGGAGGCATCATGTTCAAATAGAAAAGCATTTTTTCCAGATTTTACTTAATTTATGGCTCCACTCGAAAGGTATTTTCAAGAAGGATACAAATGTCTCTTTAAACTAATAAACTGTTTTCATTCAATACGTTTATTCATTTGTTAAGCAAATTCTAGGTACTTGGAAATGAGATCTCTTGACTACCCGGAGGTAGACGCCAAGCGAAGCCATTCTCCACCAGGCTGGGAACAAGAGGACGTGTTCACGGAGCTCAGCATCCCCCTGGGTAGGGAGCGACCCGAGCCGCAGGAGATGCCGCCCGCTGCAATACCCAGGAATTACAACAAGATGTCACTTTAAGGCTGCTTGCTCTGCTTCCTTCTCAGCTCCAGTGTGAGGAGGATTAGGGGCAGCGTGTATAAAAGAGGGGGATGAAAGAACCAGCCTTTCAATCCTAGATTATTATTTTCATTTCAGAAAAAAATTAGCATAAGGTAGCATTAACATCAGTAATGAGATGAAATACTTTGCCCTTGAACTGAGTTTTGTCTCTGACCTGGGCCTGATGCAGAGAATATCCACAATAACTAAGAGCTGGATAATTCAGCCTGTCGGAGCTGACTTAGCCCCCGTTACTTTGGCTGCTGTTACCTCTTTTGAGACAGCAGGGCAAGCACAAGCACAGCGCACCGTGACGCTTTGGTATAAGCTTTGGTCCATGTCAAGGAATGTTGGGAGTAAGAGGATCATCCTGAAAATTCTTCAGAAATTACCAAGTTTAAGTCTAAGGCATACGGCATAAGCAATACTTAGGAATTTAAAAGTCTTTGTCATAGAAGTGTTGGTTACACTTTTTAATATAACTGAAAGTTTTGGTTATACTGTGTGAACATCAATCATGAGTGAAAAACCTAGGAGAACTGCACCTTTAAGGATAATTTGCCTAAATTAAATGAGAATTTGCTACTAATAAGTACCACAGCTATTCCTGCCCTCAGAGTTACACAGTGAAGTTTCCAGTCAAATATTATGTGAGACAAGGTACAGTTTTAAAATATGTGTTATATCCACAAGAGGAGATGTATTTGCAATACATGTGATTTTAAACTGTGAGGTCAGTATTGCAAAATCAGGTATATCAAAGAGAATCCAGTATTCACAGCCTCCAAATCTATATGACTTAACTAAATAGCGTCTTTTTTTCTTTAAAAACAAGTTTATTGTTGGGGGGAAGGGTTTTGACTAACACCCTAACATGATTTAAAATCTCTCTACAGGTGTGGAATTTGTGGTGCCCAGAACAGGGTTTTACTGTAAGCTCTGTGGACTCTTCTACACAAATGAAGAGACAGCGAAGACAAGTCACTGCAGAAGTTCTGTTCACTACAAAAATCTTCAGGTAAAAATGATCTTGAAAGGAGCTGGCAACTAGCTATTAGGGTGGAACGTGTTTCAGTTCCACAGTACTGGAAAAAAAAGTACTTTTTATGGTGTGGGCAGAATTCAAAACGGGTATGCATAAGCAAGACACTGCAGTAGTTGTGAGTATTAACACACTTGTATCTCACTCCTTGGTCCTTGAAATCAACTTATGGATCATGAATAAAATGGGTCATTTAAAAATGGGTCATATAAAATCATTTTATGATTTTATTTATATTTGATTCTTGTCACCACCATGTGTGCAACTCTGACCATTTAACTCCCTGTTCTTGAGACTTGCAGACATCGGTGTGGCTGGGAGTTTTTTAAGATGCACACTGGTAGCGTCAGGCATTGCTGTTCATGACAGCACAAGTATTATCTGCCCGGAGTAGAGGACTCCACAGAAGAGGCAGCTTTGCCCCTCATCTCCTCAGGCCCAAGCCCATGCAGGGGTGTGAACATGGCAGAAAACACAGTTAGCAATGCCTAAGAGCCATTAAAGAACAAGGCTGCCCCTTCTTTCTCTGCTCCTTCCACTTGCCCACCATGAACACTGGGGCTCTGCTGCTCTTCAAGCAGTAGCTGACTCTCCCTAGCTGGCTAGTAGCTATTAGCTCTTCTGTGAATAGTCTTCTTTAAGTGACAGACGGTCAAGTAGTATTTCTGGGAGAATTTTCTTCTCGACTTTCTTAAGTTACTTACCTCCAGTCGTATAAAGACCTCTGTCTTTTAAAGATTTTGCCTGCAGAGCTGCTGTTTGCTAGTAATGAATCTTCCAAGCATGAGCCTGAAGAGCAGGTGCCCGGTTTGCATGTCCTTTTTGTGCTTCATGCAAGAAAATCCAGAGGAGTTCAGCAAAGGTGGCACTGCTTGGTGCAGGCGGTGTCCCCCATGTGAGTCTGTCCCAAAGAAACTCTGGAAAGCTTGCCAGTCTACTCCCAGCTCTGGCAATTGGCACTGTAGAAGGGGCAGGTTTTTATCATTTATTTTCTAAGTTATTTTGTTAAAATCATGGGAAAAAAATCCAATTAAAGTCAGCCTGAAAAAAAGTAATTCTTCTCTCCAAGACTTTTCCCATGAGCACGGTGATCCTAAAGCTGACCTGAGATAAAAGCACAAAGACTACAAGACCAGTTAAAATTAAATCTGTCAAATGCAGTAATGAAACAGTGTTCTGCGGAGCTGCAGCTCTTATCTTACTAAATTGAGGAAGTTAGATGTCTGGTAAATAACCGTCCGGCTTTTGTCCATTCAAGTGGAAACACAGCAAACTTTGAATAATTATTCTGCGTTACTAGAACCTTTTTGTTGTAATATTACTCATTTGTGCACTCTTCAAGGAACTTCAGTCTTAGAGTACCCACAATTTAAGAACTATAGAATCTAATTTTCACCCTATCTTAACCTCTGGGACTACTGCTGCACCTTGGCTTTATGTTGTTGTCAACATGACACATATCATTGTCTAGCGATGACAATATTGTCCCAAGAGCTGTCATTGCTATGAGTCTTCATGTTTAATGTTGCCCTTCACCTGGTCTCCTTAAAACCACATCTAAAAGATAAGTATTTGCAATTTTACACAAACTGAGCAGTTTATTTACCAGATTTCTTTCAAAAACCTCATTTCCATAAAATTCTTGAAGTAGAGCAGTCAGCTTCATCTCTGTATGATCTTCCTGAAGAATAACAATCACTGGGTAATACAAACAAACAAAAAAACCTCTTTCTTCACTAGCCTAGTAGACTTTTTGCAATTTTCCATTCTCTTCAGCATAACAAATAATTTCCCAGGTGGTATTTTATTCACTGCACTTTCAATGTCCAAAAAAAAACCCCTCCATTTGGCCATCTCTCCTACCACCACTACAAAAAGCTTTCAGATTTGCCTAGTGTAAGCTGCCCTTGGGCAAGTCAGTGCAGCATTTTATTTTGCTTTCCTCTGGTTTTATGCAGTATTCATCAAAAACTTGTATTTAAAAGAAAAATATTTCTTCCTTTACTGCCATTTTGTTATAATCTGAATTTTTGGTTTGAGAACTTCAAATTTGGAGATTGTGTTACTCAGGATAGCTGACATTAAGGTCCACCAAAGGTGGTGGCTAAACCCTTTATTATTTTCAAAAAGTTCAGTCTTGTTTTGGTGAATAATTATTAAAAAAACAAAAGGTGTGGGTTATCTGATGCAGTGACAAGTGTTGGTGATTTATTGCAGTCCATGGAGTCCAAACACTCCTCCCAACCTTTGCAGTTRTTCTATCTCGGTATGCTGCAGTAACATTTACTCTGGCCTTCAGCCACGTGGAATTTTGTACTCTAGGATCAAGATCAAGAGTTGTGTAATTTCCGTAGCCAAATCTCTGTGTTYAGGCTAACAGGGGTGTAGTCATCATTTTGTCACAGGTACACCCACCTTGTGCCTGTACTGATTGCCTTCCAATGTACCTCTTACTTCCGAGACCTATATTAACCTGAGACAACCTGTTTGAGCACACCAAGAAAGGCTCTACTTTCTTTATACCCATCTCTCATTTCCTCATGGATGTCAGTGAGTGAACTTTTGGGGAGTCCTGTAACTAGGCTCCTGTATTTTCAAATCATACCAGCTATTTAAAGCTCTTAAATGCTTTATCTTAAGGCAGCAGAATACATGTAAATACTCAAGCCAGGCTGCTAAATTGTRTTATTACTGAGTTTAATTCTTCCGTTAAATTGCTGTCATGGACACGATGCATGTCTGAAAATGTTGACTATATGTTTTAATGTATGATTTAGAAACCCCGCATACTCTGCCATACAGTTTTATCCAAATTCACTTGATTTAATGGTGTTGGTCCTTGCCCTATAGTGTATGGAGGTACTAAGTAGTCAATTTATGTTTGCCATGAGCAAAAGGTGAGGTGTAGCTGCATAGACCGATGAGGAATCACGTTCCTCCTGGTTCTGTCATCAATTCCCCTTATGGCACAGAGATAATCACRGAACTTCTTAGACTCTTGGTGTATTAAAGTAGGTGGCCTGACACAGCTACAGCACCTAGCTTAAATTTTCACCAAAATGGGGCTTCTATGTGTTTTCTTCCCCGGTGAGTTGCTAGGAGGGTGTTAGAGCTCTGCAGAGGTGTGCACATCTTGGGCTGGGTACTTTCAGCTTTGGCACAGATGCTTTGCTTTTGGTGTGATTGCAGAAGTACCTATCCCAGCTTGCAGAAGAGAGCCTGAAAATGAACGAAGAAGGCAGCAGTCTGCACCAGGATGACGCTGGAATCGTTCCTCACTTTGAGAAGAAAAAGCTATGATGTGGATGAACGGGAAGAGCCATAACGAGTGAATGCTGATATTTCTCTTTTTTTTCTAATTTTATTTTATTTCTATGATATATCTGTCAATTTGCACTGTACAGAGGAGGGGAAATAAAGAGCATGTTCCATGCATCCATGCCCAGAGTGCCATTAAAACCCCAAATGCCTGAAACAGTTTCCCACGGTGAAGCAATGCCGGCCTATCTGTAACGAGTGGAGCAATTATCTCTCACACTGTGAGCTGGGAGTGGTTTCCTAGATTAAATCAGAATTCTCAGGGATTCTTAAAGTTTTAATTCTGATGCGAAACATCAAATGAGGCAGAATACTTAGAAGGACTTAGCATCCTCCAGTGGACGCTGGAAGGAAAGGAAAGGTGACTATAAATAGTCTTTAATGTTGCTTAAAATATTTCAGCCACTCATTACCCAGTGGATTTGCATAGGACATCTAAAATCAGTCTGCTAAGCCTAATCAGTAGATGGCATAACATAACCCCCATCAGCATCTTAGAGCCTGGAGAAYTGATAAATGTCTGTGTCACTGGGCGCTGCCTGCACTTTGTGTGATGGGAGTGCAGAGGGAGCCACAGCCTCTGTCCCGGCRAGTTGGTAGCGGGAACCAGCCCAGCGAGCACCGTCCACGTGTGTGTGCTCACAGCCAACCTGCTGTTCAAGATTGTCCATGGTGTGACTGAGATGTTCTCCAGTTGTCCTTGTATTTGGAACTCTGATCATCCAGAGGGTGCTAACTTTGAGTATTACAGACTTGTAACTCCCACAAGAGGCTTTTAAAGTGCCACGTGTTTGGACCATGTTACTTGTAAACATATTTAGTCAGGATACTTGCTCTTGGGGTCTTTTTTTCTTTTTTTTCCTTCAAGCTTGCTTTTCCTCAGTTTGGCAACCTTGAATTTTCCTGGTCCAAAGGGAAAGTTGCCAGACTTGTAATATTGTTTTTGTATTCAACTTCCCTGAATTTTTTAGGCAAATACAACAACTGATGCCGCTCAGAGTGCTGCACTGAGAACACAGGATGCACCAGCAGCTCTGGAATTATTATGACCTATTGTTTCGGCACAGTTGTTGCTTAGGATTTTGCAAARTCCCTTTGAAATTCACTGTACAAGTTTCTGGTTCACGTCAATAGGGCTTTGTGTGGTAGAGTGAATACGCAGGCAAACCCCTGCCAGAGCTGATCCTGGAGTTAGGCTTTTATAAAACGCACCGCGCCGTCTGGGCAGATGGGGATTTGCAGACGTTTTGCTATTCTTTGCCTGCCTAATATTCATCACGATATGTTCTGCACAAATCGCTGCTGTTAGATGTCCTGTTTGATGTTGTGTGGAGGAAATAGTTTTCCAGGAGATTCTAGCCATCCCTCAGAACGACATTGGTGTCAAAAAATATTGCACAGTGACTAAACTGCCAAAATTGCCTTCACCAACGTATTTGGTCTATTATTACCTGTGCCAGCAGCCATACTCTTTTTCTGAAATACCTCTTAGCTGGGCAGTGTCTCCCCTGGGTGCCTGATGTTGTTTTGTTAGGCTCTGTTCCAATTCATGGCGTGTGTTTTTTGTTCATTTTTACCAAAGAAGGGGTTCAGATTTCATAGCTGGAATTTATATTTCTCACAAGTTCAGGGATTCTTTGCATCCTGAATTCAGCCACAGCCTGTTTGAAAGAAAAGGGGAAATGAAAAACATCACAGCATAGACCTTCCTTTGTCCAGAGTTGAAAAGCGTTAAAATTTGGGCCCATCTGTCATTTTGAACAGCTATTTTTGGTTCTCCCTGTGCGAAAAAAATATTGCAAAACAAGTTTTTTCCTTCAAGGACTGGTTTTTCTTTGACAGTTTGTTTTTCACATTGCAGTGAAATTTGAGCACAAAGCCAGAGCTTGTAGTGCAAGGTATAAGATTACGAAAATGGCGGTAGAACTTGTGCAATTGTCAGTTAAAGCACAGCTCAAGGTGGTCGTGTATCATGTGGATATGAGGCTCCCTTCGTGCCCATCAGCTCAGTGGGAGCATAAGGGCAGGAAATCCCTCCAAACTCAAGTGCCCAGTCTTTGAAGCCAAGCCTGCTGTGAAACTGGGTCTCTCGCTGGCGTAATGGGAGCTCGTTAGACCACGTGGTTAAACTTAACTGGATCTGAGACATGGATCAAAGTCACCCGCCCCCAGCAACTTTATCCCTAGGTAACCTCAAATGAGGAAAGTATCACTGTTATTATTCTTCATTTGTGTTGCCGTAGAAGCTACGGGTCCACTGCCTTTATTAGAGGCACTGCACAAATCCACAACAAAGACTTTCCCAGGCCAAAGAGCTTTAAATCAGCCCTTTGGAAAACACACAACAGGTGGCTACAAGCAGGCAGGGGAAGCCAAGGTAACCATGGGATTCCGAGAGGCAGCAGCGGAATTAGGGAGAGGAGCGTTTGCCTAGGGGCTTGCTTTTGGATTGAAGGGAGACGATCCAAACTACCTCCCTCCTCCTCAAATTCTGACACCAGGTTGGCTCCCATCATGCACAACTTGCATATTTAGCCTCCTTTTTTTCCCTGGCCAGGTGCTTTAGACAGGCAAAAAAGTGTTGTCTTTATAGCGTGGGCCTTGGTAACCTGCAGAGCCTTTGGGCTCTCTCTGGCATGACAGCATGGTGCAGAATCTTGGGTATGGCTGCACAGGTAGCAGCTCTCCTTCTGAGAAGGTCCTTTCTCCCCTTAAAATCCAGCATTGCAAAGCAGTTAAAGCAGCCCCAAGGCTTGCCTAACTCCTGATAATGTGGGTGCTCTGTTGTCAGCCGGATGCACTTGGAGATCTTGGAGACGCTCCTTCCTCCCCTCCGCCTGGTCCTCGTGCAACGCGGGCCGGCGCTCGGCYCCTCCACGTCTCTACTACCCATCCCACCGAGGAAGGGCGGCACGTAGGCGGCCACGTCGCCTTCTCAGCTCCTGTAAAAATGTGCTGCCTCTTTCCATTTATTACATCCAAAAGCTTTTCCTAGTTGGCGTGATTCATCATCACCATAATACACGCTGTTTATTAATACATTATATATATATAKAKAGAGAGAGAGAGAGAGAGCGCACAAAGCAGGCTCAGGTCTAGCCAAAAATATATTGATATTTTAAAAAGAGCTTCCTTAATATATACAAATCATTTCAACACATCTCAACCAAAGATTGCACTTTTTCAATGAGAACTATGTTTTTCATCTGTGTAAAATCTGTATGGATCTCAAATAGTCTTTAATGTCTTTAATTTGCAATTTACTTTCTTTGAGGTAAAAATAAACACTTGCCCCTTAGGATTTGACAAAGTTTCATATTGGCTTTAACACTAAATTAGTGTTAGGCTGGTTATATTCAGGGTTTTTCTATTCTCTGAGGATTGAGGCTGTGATTTGTTGAATTATACTTGAACTGGACCAGATATACTGTTTATTGAGCTTCTATCATCTCCTTAATTTAAGTTTTGGCTTGTAAACAGTCGGAATTTGTAGTACTTGTTGAATTATATAGGACCTGTCACCAGCATTAACTGATCTGTGTAACTGACTGCGAAGTGTTTCAATTCGCGTTTCTTAAAAAGAAAGACTTTAATAAAGGGAATTACGAAGCCTCTGTATGGGCAGGGGCCTGTCCCAGCAGCGACATTCCGCTTCCCTGGGGCACCTGAACCGCGAGCGATGGGGGCCGGCCCCGGGGACGTCCGCGGGAAGAGGGGTCTGTATGAACAGCGTTGGATATTTAGAGGGTGCCATGAGAGCCACGAGGACGTCGCCTCACGGAGAGCCCGGGGGGAGAACGGCGCTGGCGCGGGGCCTGCAGGGCGACAGCAGCTGAGAGGAGCAGAGAGCTGGGCTTTGGTGCGAGCCGCCATGTCGTGGGCCTGGGCCGCCATGTTGTGAGCCTGGGCCGCCATGTCGTGGGCCTGGGCCGCCATGTTGTGAGCCTGGGGCCGCCATGTTGTGGCCCGGCCACCCAGACGGCTGCCGCTCGGTTCATGCTTGCGCGGCTGGCACAGACGACACCCGCCTGGAAGGATTTTGCCCGTMTGGTGAGTTTGGGCTGGCCAGAGGCTTCTGCTGCCAGGTCCGGGCCAGGCCTGGGCTGGCAAAATGAGCAGGCACTGAGGCCGGGATGGGTGTCCCTGTGGCCGCTGGCGGGAAGCTCCCGCGGGCTGCGGTGGCCGCGCTGTGGGCAGCAGCTCCACAGGGAGCCCTGGGGCTGCACAGCCGGAAAAGGGGAAATCCAGGTAGGAGAGATGGCGAGGGGGCCAGGGAGGAGAGGAGCACATCCATGTGCTTGGGAGGGGAAAGGAGGGAGCCCTCGAGGAGGGCACCAAGCTGCCAGCGAGGCCGGGGAGCCAGAATGTCACCCCTGGCTGTGGGGCCGGGGAGTCCCRGGCAGAACAAACCCCAGAGCTCTGTGCCCTGACTCCTGGGGTCTTTAAATCGGCGTCTTACCCTGTTCAAATAAGCGCTTTGCAGCTGAGGTGCATGTGCCGTGTATTTTAAGCACAGATGGTTTCAGTTCTTGTGTCCCCAYGTGTTGTGAAACTTTCACGTGTGCGACTTTGGTATCTCATTGCAGCTAGGAATCTGTCTTGCTCTAAAAATGAGGAATGTTGTGTTTGTAAGAGTTACCTCTCCATCCTACATGCATAGAGCTAAAACCAAAACCAAATTGTAGTGTTCAAAGTGAGCCTTCTGATCAGGATTCTGCCACACTTTATTTTCTTGGCAAAAAAGGGAAGCTCCCAGGTGGGAAGAGCTTCCAAAGCAAACACAAGCCTGCTTCCAAACACCAGCGTTGCCGTTTCGCAGCACGCTGTGACTGAGCTGAGAGCCAGCTCATCCCCGAGCCGTCCTGAGTGATCTGGCAGTGCGAGCAAGGCCAAACCCGTCCCAAACGCGCGCGGTGACGAGCGCGGGCAGGGCCGTGCGTGCAGGCGGCCGGAGAGGCGGTCACGGATGGCGGGACGGTCTCGTTTTGAGAGGATGCAAMGGTGGTGGCTGCCCCTCCTCACGTGCTCTTTCACGGCCCCTGTGCTGACTTCATCCCTCCTTGCCTGCCCCGGTGCCTGCTCTGAGCCGGCACCGCAGGGCACCCAGGCAGCAGCCACGGGGCTGGGACCCAGGCTGGGTGATGCTGGGCCAGCAAGGCCCATTTCGTGTGTTACGGAGGTGTCTTTTACCTAGGGCTGCTCTGCGCACAATTGCATCAGCCTCCCTGTGGGCGAGATGTGCCGTCAGATACGCTGATTAAAGCCAGTGAGCTCTTGTTGCAGTGTACGCCGGGCTTGTCCTGCTTAGACAGCGCTCTGCCAGGAGCAAGGCTTAGCTACCTGAAGAACACCTATTTTAGGCAGAAATGGGAGTGTACGCGAGTTTTTAATTAGCTGGTTCAATTTTGAACAAGTGAATTGCTCATMGTGGGCATGACTAGAAGGTTTTTGCGAGCTCCGCAGGGCAGGGTGAACCCAGCCCATTAAACTTTTAAGTAATTGCCAGGCTGAATTCAGGGCCCAATATTCCTGAGCAAAGACCATTAATGTTAGCAGGCATTAGGATGCCAGGCAGTTTTCCTATCTTGATTTCTTCCCAGAGCCTCATGGTTCCCTATTCTAATCTGTCTTCACCTAATTCCTCAGGCTTGTTTGAGGACACGTTCCCCTTCTTTAAGCACAGTCTTTGTGTCTTCAGAGGGCACAGGAAGCCTGTTTTGTTTGTGGGTTTCTTCTCGGGCCTGGCTGTGTTTGCACTGCAGCTAGTTTATCTTTGGCAGAGAGCAACGTGTTCTTGGCAGCCAGCTTTCACCTTGAGCTCGGGAGGCGTCACCGTGCAATGTTTTGCACACCTGTGAGGGGAAATGAGAGGAAAAAAATGCCTGTTTGTGTCACTGCTGAGATGTTAAAACTGGTTTCCCAAGAGTGCCTCTGGGGAGTGCTCAGAAGTGCTCCAGACTACCAAGAGCTGAGCACATTGGAAGGCAGTGCATGTGTGTGTGTGCATGTGCGTGCATGTGTCTGTGTTGCATGCGTATGGATGCATGTGTGCATGAGCTGCTGGCACTGCCTGCACACCTGCCTGACACACTGCACCAGTGCTACAGTCCTGCTACTGCAGTTTCTTGCTATGCACCCAGGTTGAGTTTCTAGCCTCGTCACTTACCCTCTTCCCCCTTCCTTCCCCTCGCTCTGTAGCTGTAGATATCAGCTCCAGTGCCCAGCTGCTCATCCAGGCAGTGGGTGCACTGAGACGTGTAGGGGGCAGGTACCTGATTCCCAGATGTACCCTTGCCAGGAAGTGCAGGCTGTCTGGAAGAAGGCTGCTCCCTAACAGCATGAACATTAATGCTCCTGGGTGCGTGGTCATAGGTTCCTAACACCATCTTTTCCCACAGCTTTCCCCGTCAGCATTTCTGGAGCTCTAACGTGCTGTGGCTGCTGCTCTTATGGAAGAGATCCCCAAAGGCTGCAAGGTTCAAAGGCAGGTGAAAAAAAGGTGGGAGGCAGCCCAAACGCTGCTCCCTTTCCTGAGGAGAAGCTCAACAGCTGTTTCTGTTCCCAGCTTTTTGTTGCTGTTGCTGCTGGGATCTCTYTATTCACTTCCCAGTGTTTCAGCACTTAGGTTGCTCTAGTTGCATGTTTTTGAACTTTTCATCCACAACTTGAGGGCTAGGAACACACTTTGGTTTTAATTGAAAGCTACAATTACCTTGTTCCAAGTTGCTGGGATTTTAGGATATATTTCCCAAAGTGCTGAAGCCCTGACAAAATCAAAGATGTTGCCAGCAGGGCACAGAGTATCCTCTGTCTTGGGAAGAGGAGCCGCTGGGCTGCACTCGGCTGCAGGCACCGGCTCTAGCTACTGTTGTTTTAGTGAGTCAAATAAAAACAACATCGTGGTTAAACACAAGCTCTCCAGGCCTAACTAAARATGCCAAGTCCATCCTTTGCTCGCTTCAGTGCTACACAGGAGAGCTGTCGCTGCAGCCCTCCARGTTAATCCTCACATCCAGGTCCCTGCCCCGCTGGGAATGGGCTCCYTGCTGCGCCAGGCACCTCCCAGGACACGTCCCTGCCTGTGTGCAGCAGGGAGCACTTCAGGCCCCGTGATCTTCACTTTTTCTCTCTTTTCTTCCAAGTCTTGCTTGTGTTGCAGCTTCCTGGTGTCCGTGTTGTAAACAGAGCTCCTCCCAAACCTTCCCCCAAATGCCCCTGCTCTCCAGGTGCTGCTCCGTTTGCAGCGTTTGTCGGGTCACAGGCTCAGGTCATGTTCCTCTTTGGACCAGGATGAGGTTGAAACGGAGCGAAACTCTGGAAAATGGGAGCCTCGTGCTCGCTGGCTGCAGGCTTGTGGCTCTGCAGTGCTCCAGCCTCCCTGAGGCTGAAGGGCAATGCGGAGTGGAGCAAATGATTAGCATTATTAAAAACGCCTCACAATTACACAGCGTCTTTTCATCTGAAGCGTTCAAAGCCTCATAGCACTCACACAAAGTTATTTATTATCCCCGGCATTTAGCAGAGTCAGGAAACAGAGGAAGGCGCTCAGTGACTTGCCTGGGGTCCCRCAGGGAGCCGGCGTTGGAGGTGGGAACTCGGCCCTGGCCCAAGTGCCGACTCGGGCCCCTCCTCGGGAGCACGGGGCGCCCTGAGCCTGCTCTGAGGTTCAGGCCCAGCACCAGGCAGGGACTAAACCCTGCCCAAAACAGCACAGCCCTGTGATGAAGGCTGTGCGACTGACCATGCTTCAGTTTTCCAGGGGCATGTTTCAATACGTAACAGGAACTACGCAGTAGAGTCGGCCCTCCTTGGGAGCTAGAGGGTTTGCGCATGGAAGAAGCTGCCTGCATTTCACTGGGATAAAACTCCTGAACCAGCAGAATAAACAGCTGGGGCAAGAAACTGCCAGTTAGTTAAGCCTGGGTTCGCTCTGGATAAAACATAAGCAAGGGGGAAAACTTGCAGGGAGAGGCTGCAGTTGAATCAACTGCAACCTCAGAAAAGATACTGAGAATTAAAATTGATTAAAATTGATTAAAATTGATTCTTTTTAAAAAGCAATATGATGAGTTTAGAAAATAATAAGTCTCAATGAGGCAGATTTCAGGCTTCTAAAGGATATGAATGGGAAATACTTCTCCTGCATGCACAGAGTTTAACAGAGAAAGAACAAGCGAGATCACTACGTAGTAAGGATAGGGTAGAAGCWAGTGTTAAATTAGGTATGTGCAAAATCCAAGTTTCTGCTTTCCCTTAACTTTCACAGAGGTTGAGGATGTTAATCACAAGGCTGAAGATGAGAGGGATAATGGGATGGGGATATGGAAACGAGCATAGCCAGGATAGAAGCAAGTCTCGGGCAGCCCTCCTGCACTGGAGGCAGAGGAACGGGATAATCCACATGCCAGAGCTCTGGAAGAACTAGCCTGCTGTCTTCAGCAGATCCCTTCRTTCAGGGACAGAAGAGCAAGCAAGGGCCTTATATGTATGGAGCGAGAAAGAACCGATCTGGACAAGAWCAGGCATGAACATTTCAAATAAATAGTATATGGAAGCCTGCAGAAAAAATGTGGAGGAAGGATGCTTAAAGAGGGAGGTAAATGGCATGAAACTAAATGGGTTTATCACATCCATTTATCTTTCTTGGATAAGGTAAGTGATTTGCTTAGTGAAGGAAATGGGGTGGATCTCACCTTKCTGGACTTCACTTACACATTTCATGTGGAAAGAGCTTAGCTAAAGGGGGCAGTGATTTAGCACCAGGGTTAAACCCAGCAAAGAGCAGCCGTGAGAGCAGTGCGAGAAAGTACGAAGTTAGGAGGAAGTTACTGGAGCAGTGTTGAAAGATCACTTTTGCTTTTGTAAATGAGCTTGGCAAAAATGTTAGTGGGGAACTGGCAAAATTGTTGATGACAGAAAATATGAGGCATCATCAGGACCGAGCCAACTGCAAGTGAGAAATCAGCAGGAAGGGGTGGTCAAAGGCACGAATGACCAAACCCCTCGACAAGGTGGCTGGCAGCTGCAGTTCATGCTTCACTCAGAGTCACCCAGTTGCCAACAGGATGGAAACAAGAAAAAAGCTGATCAGGGTCCTAGCATGCGGCAGGAGAGGTGCAGACCGGCTAGCAGCGGAGGCAGCTTCTGGATTTTGCAAAGTGAGCTCTGGGAGCACCGGGATTTCTCTGTCAATACATCATGGCATCTCCCAGGAAGGGAGGAGGAAGAGCTAATGATGCTAAAGGCCAGTGTGGGTGCAGAACCGAGGATCAAAAAGAGGTACCAGATGTTTTGATTAGAAGATTGTTATTAAATATTTGACTGTTTGGTTCAGGAACAAGCCTCCCAGTTGTACCCAGGCATGCAAAATACTAAATCACTTGGAGGACAGAACTTGATAAGTTTGTAAGAAGGATCATATCACATGGTGCATGTGATAGGAGACCCAGTGACCCAGGAGTTCCTGCCAGTCCTATGCACATAGGTAAATATTTTGAAACCCTCTGTGAATATAGAGGTGTACTTGTACCTACACAGAAAAGCAGGCACATGATTTATTAATTACACATCTATCACAGGACCTCAGCTTGTCAAACAGTAATTACAAGGCAATAACACACCTTGTTGTAATAAATGACTCGCTAAGATTTTCTCCCACAGTAAACCAGGTAAAAAGGACAATTATTTTGAGGTTAAGACAGTATTAGGTGTATCTGGTTATTAGCTCTTAGATGAACTCACTGTCTGGAATTCTCTACAGCCAAATAGAGCAGTCTCTTTTCCTGCTCATTTGACAAGTTCAGCCCTTTTTGGATGTGTGATTGCCGTCTGTTGAGGCAAGACTGAGCAGAGGATGAGTGTAACACGCAGAAGAGAAGGCTGCCTCAGTTTTACCAAGCAAAACCCATTTTAAACTTGCTGGCACGAAGGTAACTCCGAAATAGGAAGAGGGAAGGGTTTTTGTGCACTCTCAGTTGCAAGTCTGGGAAAGATGAGCAAGAGACAGACACAGCGAGAAGGAAGCTGTGATTTAGGAAAGATTTTTTGTCTGAGTCCATTGCAGTGAGCCGATCCCTGTCCCTCCCATGGAGATGCCCGTCCTCATCACGCAATGCAGCCCGGTCTGGAGCTCGTGGAGGGAACAGCAGGAAGATGCTCAAAAGCAACTCAACCCCTGAGCATTGAAAAAGCAAAGGCAGTTTTTAGTATCCTTCCAACCCGGAGTGGCTGGAAGATGATGAGGTTGCWGTGCTTACAGTTCATTTCACAGTTTCACCTCAAAGCCAGTGTGGAAGATGCAAAATGAAAGTACTGTGAAGGAAAAGGAACCAGAAGAGAGAGGCAAGGGAACAAAGCAGAGTGATTTAACAGATAGGATCCGTTTTTTTGCCGTCTCTCACGTGTGGAAATGTATACTCCAAGCGACCTAGTAACAGCCCAGCTAATCAAACAGAGCTGAGGTGTCAGGATCACAGATGCTGCCTTTTGCAAATACCTGAAACAGTAAAATGTTGAGAAATCCACCTCGGGGGAGTGCAGTGAAAATAMCCCATGGCTCCACTGAGCATTTTTGCTTTTCTGCTTTCTGTGGGTGTCTCTAGTGCTGCAGGCCCAGTGACCCAAACCAGTGACGAGCCTGGGTGAGAAGCAGGGGCTGGTAGTGGGAGCAGCTGGAGACCCCCATGCAGCAGCCCTGTGCCGGGGGCAGGGCCCGGGCGGCCGCGGGATCCCTCCCCTGCGCGTCGGGGAGGGCTTGGCCAGGGTGAGGGAGGGCGGACAGGGTTTGAAAACAACCGGGCGGGCGCCCAGGAAGGAAGGAGGCTGCGAGGGACGTGGCCCCGCTTGCTGCTGCTCCGCGTGCCGGTGCGGTGGGACACGGGGCGCAGCAGCGGCCTCCACGCCGGCCCAGGTAACGCGGCGCTGGCGGAAGAGGGGTTTGCTGGCTCCACAGGGAACCTGCCGAGCCGTGAGTGGGAAGGGAGGAGGGAGCTGCCGCCGCTCTCCTGGCTCTGTTGGCTCGGGTGGTTCGGTGGCGTGGAGGACGGAGGGAGGCAGGGAGGACGCCGCAGCGCTGCAGGTCCCTTCGAGGCTGGTACGGCACGAAGAGGRGCAGGTCCCTTCGAGGCTGGTACGGCACGAAGMGGGGCTCCCTTCTGCAGCCCGGCTGCCCGAGTGGGAAAGCACAACGGAGCACTCGCGCGCATCGTGCACCGAGCCTGTCACAGGGCAGAGCCCTTTAAAATCAGCACTCACGGTCCCGTCCAGCGGGGGCTGCAGTGGCTGATATCCACGCTGCTAGGAGACACTCAGCAGCACAARGAATTAAAAAATACGACATGTTTTATTTTTTCTCGTTGGGAGTGCACTGGATGGTTCAGGGAGTTTCATCTTTTTTGATTAATGACCCCACTTTTGGGCCTCTTGGAAGTGCTCCAGGCCTCATTTTAGCAGAAAACCCTCTAGCATTTTTTTTTTCCAGAGCTTTAAACTGTTCTCTAGCAATTCACATGCTGTACGGATGTGGTATTTGGCTGTACATTTGCTTGTGCAGTTTCTCTTTTCTATTTCAATCCGGTATCTCTGCCATCTCTCTCCTCCTCACTGCGAAGTTCTTTTAAGGCTTAGCATCTTTCTAACAGGGGGAAAAGTTAATTCCCTTCTATTTGTTAACAGGCAGAATTTACTTTCCAAATTGCAGTAATATTACTGTGGCGTTTTGCCTTGCACAYGTGAATCAGTGGAGATGCAAGGAGCAAGATGGAAATTATATTTTGATTGATGGGAAAACATCTTTCGAGGGTGCCTCTAGGTCTATGTCAAAATAGCCTTGTATGAACACGCTCAACTTCCCTGACTACAAAATGTCTGGAACTTGGTCTCCTCATGAACAAGAAAGACTTTCTATTATTTATCTGATGGGGGAGTTTTATTTTTTCTTTTCAATCACTAAAATAGAGCAAAGAAGATGGCTGAGTAATAATATTATGCAGCAGAGTCCTTTTAGTCAAGTATCATTTGTAGTTTTAATTATTAAACCTGCTCACAGTGATTCATGCAGAGCCAGGCCAGTACATGGATTCAGAGGCTTTAATACAAGTTTGGCTCTTTGTTCACTCAAATCTACATAGATTCAGGGTAGAATTACAGCAGGGCAATAGGTAAATATACTATAAAAGTCAAGTCATAACATGTCAATTGACGGGGGGGTGGGGGTTTCTTGCAGTATATGAAAAGTCCTACAGTGCATTAGTGCTAAAGCAGAACTGGTTTATATTYCCTCCTAACACTGTTGCTCAGGAGTGAGAATCTAGAGGGAATACGAGGGATCCGCTCTGGTTTTACGAKACACTGTGAATGCGGCCCACGGAGTTGACCGTGAAATGGGACCACGCACGAATGGCTCCTTCCCTCCTCCCCCACGCGGCTGAGATGGTTTCGCCCCCCCGCTCTGTTTCCTGAGGGCTTCCCCCGCCCGCTGTCCCCGCGCGGCGATTGGCTGCGGCGAGGAGGGTGTGGACCAATCGGCGGCGGCCGCCCGGCCGTGTCGCTGGGGGGAAGGAAACACAAACAAGCGGGGCCGCGGCGGCGCCGCTGGTAACGGTCACTGCGCGCGGCGCCCGGGGCGCGACGCGACGGGAGGGGACGGGGCGAGGCGGTCAGGCCCCCCTCTCCGCCTCCGCGGGACGCGCTCGGGGAGGTGACGGCAGCGGCTCCTCCCGCGACCTCGCTCCTGCGGTACCCGCTCCCCTCCCGCCGCTGCCCCGCGCCCGTCCGCGAGGGAGCCCGCGGGACTAACGGTGACGGGCATCGGCGCCCGCCATCTTGTCGCGTCCCCCCGCGTCTGGCTGCGGTAACGGCTGCGGGGTGGCGGCCCGGAGCGGGGGGGACCGTGTAAGCGGCGGGGGAGCTGCCCGGGCACGTTTCGGGGGCCGCACCGCTCCCGGTGGCGCGGTGTTGGGTCGCTTGGGAGGGCTCGGGGCTCCTGGCGGTATTAAAAATGCTTTCCTGAGTGCTGGTTCATCCAGGGATCCCCTGCACCATTCTCCTTCTGCAGGTGCTTACTTATGTTCATTTTGGGCCAGTTTCACCTCTTCCAATGTAAGCTTGTAGGCTTTAGGTTTTTCTTTTATCTATTTACCTATTTTTAAACATGTTTTTAGATCTTGTTCTGTAGCTGATTGGTAATAGTGTGCTGCAACACAGCAGAATATGAAGTGGGKTTTTTTCYTTTTTTTTTCCTTTTCTTTTTCTCTCCTTTTTTCCCTTCGCCCCCCTCTTTTGCACGGAGATCAATACCGGCATTCTGTAGTTTGAGTGGGTATTTTACCTTGATTTAACGAGAGCCTAGGCTGGGAGAGTGCTGCATTCCTGAGCTGTGCATATTCCTGCCCATCAGTGTGGCAGTATGAATTATAAAGCCCAATTATCCTGTGCTTCTTGCTGTACAGGGAGTGGGATGCTGGTCAGGGTGGATTTGGGGAGAGCAGAAGAAAGTTGTGGTGGTTTTTTTTTTTTTTTTTTTTTTTTTTTGGCGTTTAGGTGAATCATTACTGTTAGAGTCCTCTGTGTAAAACATATTCTTTCGCTTGGAAGTTAAACTTAATTGTAGATGGTGAAATACATAGTCTTCATTGTTACTTAATGCACTTTATGCTCTTTTTTTTTCCCCCTTTTTAAAGAAGGGGACAGCTGATGGAATATTTCTGTGAGGAGCATAAAACTGTTCTTATGTGGTAGTCTGCTCAGCCCAGCCCGAGGTCCTTACGGAAAAGCCTTCTGTGCAGCACTGACTCAGAACACCTGGACTCCTGGATGACCGAGGTAATGAAGGACCCTTCCTTAAAAATGGTCKGGGCCAGGTGGGACTTTGTATTACACAAAGTCGTTAACAGGAGTTGGGGTTAATATTAGGAAATCAAGATTGTGACAATTTCATATGATATTCCAAACCAGAATTTCTTCACTTTTGACCACATACGATGAATMATTTGCAGTTAATAGGTCTGTGGTACAGTGGACAAAAGTGGGGAAACAAGGAAAGAGGAGAAAAGCAGAAGGAGGTGGTTGTGCTTGATGTCTTGCCACGCATCCTTCAGTGTGATGTTTTCAGGGCAGCAATAGATGAGAAAGAGGAACTGTTGAATGCTCATGGCATAGGGACGTATCTCAGTAGCATTCCCAGGACTACAAAGTAGTTAATGAAAAACTACTTTTATTGCAGGTAAAAGTGTGTGATGAATGCTGGAGCCACTTGTGTTTTCTGTGTACGTAAGGAAAGTTGGATGATCCCAGCATTGGCCTATGATGGTTTGTAGAAGGGCAGCTGCTAGTAAGACAGGGAGGAAGAGAACAGCATAGAAAGAGGAGTTCCCAACTTAATCCTTTGCTGGCTGAATGATGGGCAATTTTTAATGGGGGTGGAGTGTGCAGAAGCACAGATGGGAGAGCTTGACAGCTGTGGGTACACAAACAGTGAAATATAAGGGCTGTATYATAGAGAGAAGGAACAAAAATATGTCTTTTTTGTGGTTTTGTCTGAACTTGATTAGGTGGTATCATATTATCACTGTACTTAAACCTGAGGAACATTTCTCTAGTGGGTGTAAACATGGCATTGATATCATATGCTTATGTAGATAATGCCTTTGCAGAAGAGGACAGGCTAAGGTGATAGAAGTGACTTATCAACTAAAGCTGCCTACACAGGGCTTTTACCCATTAAATAACGGCTTTCGTTCGGGTGCCTCCCTTATAAGCAACAGAACTGGTACTACAAAGACATCAAGATCTCTTCCTGGTGTCATAATTTTGTGCTATTAGTTCTGGCATCTAGATAGATGTTTGAGGATGGTACTGTCCTGTGTTACATTATTGCCTTCCCAGGAACTTTTCAGTTAGTTAATTATGTATTCCATGAGTGAAACTTCTGCAGCTTTTTACTCCTTAGAACCTTAAAGATTAAATTCTCCTGTTTCTCTTTAGGTCTTGAGAGGAAAACATTAAGACTCTGCATTTTGCTGTCAATTCAGTTAAGCAACTATGGAAATAGAAAACAAGCAAGTTTATGTTAACCCTGCAGGTGAGTGATGTATTGAGTATTTTATACTTAAAATTGCTTGAAGCATTGTGTGATTTAAGTTGTATTGCCTGAGGTTTGAGTGAGTTTGGTTTTAAAAATAAATGCAAAAGTAAAATGTGTGGATGCATTTGAGAGCAATAGACTCTGCTTTTAATTAGCAATTTAGCTTAAAATTAAAGGAAGAAAATGATGAGAGATTTGACTAGAAGTAAACTTCAGTAGGAAACTACTCAGTACATGCTAGAGGCTGCTTTGAAATTGACTATTTTGTTCATATCACAAATGTATTTTCTAACACAGTGGTGTTACTGCAGTATCATGTTTCTTTGCCTTCAAAAGGTGGTAGTGATCTGCACTGGCTGTCTTGTTCCAAAGAGCTGTTGTGGGCTYCTGTGTTTTTTTTCAGGGAAAAAAAAAGTGTGTTAAGCAACTATGTAATGCAAATGAAGCTGCAGCATGCTGTGTGTGGMCTGTTATTTTAATACTGCTGTTAGAATTTAATTAAATACTGTGGAAAATACTGTACTTCTCAATGGCTTAGCTCACATTTGTTCAAAGATGTGAGACTGCTACATATCCAAATTCACCTAATTTGGCCAAATGAAATTTCTGTGCAGATAAATTTTTGCTCAATGTTATTCTTGTTCTTTAAAGTAGTTCTTCATAAGCACAGATTTTAAGTATGCCTGCCAGGCTTTTAGGAAGTTAGTAAGATTTTGAGGAGTAACTTCAGTGCATAGCAAGCAAAGCCTTAAAGCATTAGTTTATATGTGCTTGTGTATATGTTATATGATGTAAAACATGAAACTGAAAAGCAGATCAGCCTTACTTTATTGATACTTGTGATTTTGAGACTGATTTTTATAAACTTTTCAAAATAAAAGAAGATATAAAGAAATAATTATATTAAGAAATTACACATAGCTTCAAATTATTTTCTGGTGGGAGATTACAGTTTAGAAAAAAATGTGCACGAGTGACACACATATCAAAACTGCTATAACTTTTTAATCTATTCAGCTTTTTGTTTTAAAAAAGTCATTCCCTTTTTTTTTTTTTTTTTTCTTAGTAGTCAGTTTCAGGACTGACTTGTGTTAATTCTACAAGAGTCTTTTTGTAAACAGARGGATTGGTCAGAGAAGTTAAGATAGGGCATGAAGAAGAATTTTAATTCAGTTATCTGTGATGAGCTGGTTGTGCTGATGGGTGGGTGAGGGAAACCTGTTCTGTTTGGTTTATCTTACCACTCTTTCCCCTGGTTTATGCAAAGCTATCCTTATTTTGTTAAAATAATAGACAAACTGAGAAAGCTTGTTGTGGGAATATTTTTCTGGACATGATGCATGTGTTATTTTGCCTGCTGAAAGCATAAAAGRAATGTTTTGTGGGAGGAATGAGTGAAAAGATGAAACTTAGACTGGAATGACTGCATGATTCTTCAGCTGTAGCATTCACATCTATGAACGCTAATATCTAAATGTTACTWCTTTTTATCCTAAAGAAGGCAGCTGCTTTAAGCTTTCTTTGTTCTGTAGAGTAATAGTGTCCTCTTTGATATTGCTAAATCGCTTTGAGGTTGGAAATGTTTCATTAGTGCACCTTGTTCTCAAAACTTTACATGAACCTATTTTGAATTTAAAAAAAAAAAAAAATACTTCTGAGAAAGGTGACCAAGAGAACACTGTTAATCACCATAGAAATGGTGAGGTAATATTTCGGTTAAGGTCAAATGTGAGTTTAAAATATTCTTCATGCTTTGAGTTGATCCTGTAAATTTTTCTRTAAGGTAAAATCCCCGAGGTGCTCGCAGGTGCTTATGTTGTGAGAGGTGGGTTTGCAGGATGGAGAGACGGATGATACTTACACAGTGTAGGAAGAAGCTTTTAGTAGGCAATTATTTTGTTTCATTTTATTTGTAGTGGGGGCTAGGGAATAAACAGCAATTTTAGAAACAGGATTGACATAGCCCACAATAAAGAACAAAGGTTTTTTTTGGGGCTTGCAAAAAAGAATGTAGTTGGTATGTGGAGCGTTTTTGTTCTATGTTCTCTAAGAAGTTAACTCTAGTGAAATTGTAGAGTAAGCATTTGTTACATCAATTACTCAGATCTTGTTTGTTGTATGAAGTGGTGTTCATCTTATGCTAGGTAAGTAAGTACTTTGGGTTTGCTGGAAGTGGCAGACTGGAGAACACTGGAGGCTTCATCCCACAGGATACAGGGGCATCAGAGGAGGTGAAAGTGGAATTGTTACATGAAGGCTTATAGCCTTGAGCCTTACTTGTTGTCTTGTTTGACACATTGCTTTCTCTCCCTCTCTCGTTCCCTCTTTAAGGCTAAAAGGAATCAGTCCTGTTAAATCTCCTGATTCTGAGAGTGGGAACTTACCATCTAGGAACCTAGTTTTGGTTTTTTTTTTTTGTAGTGAGTCTTCATTACTATACCTTCAGGCTTTGTACTGAATTGGTGTTTTTTTTTTTTTTTTTTTCCCATAGCTTCAATAGTAAGTGAAAGCAAAGTGAACTTGTATTCATGTGTATTCCTCTGAGTCTAAATCATCGCTTTCCCAGTGGATGGGCTGTGTTAAAAATCCGTGCATGAGAGGAATGTTGGTTGATGATTTAGGAAATTAATTTCAGTTTGGTGAATAATCTGTTAACGTTAGCAAATTCTTACAGAATTCACTGCATTGGCAGTTCTGTTTGTTTCTAAATCGAGAAATGAGTGGGTGGCATGATAACTAGACACTTAGATCTTAAGTACTTAGGAATWCTGATGAATTTTGTTTGACAAGGGTGGAGTTTTCTGTGGTTTACTTGTTTGTAAATTGTTTATTTATTTGCTTTCCCTCTTTTGCCCTGTGCTTTGTTTAGGTGGTGGATAACCTCTACTGGAGAATAAGGAACTCCTTATGACTGTCATGTGTAGACTTGATATTTTTTTAAAAAAATATATCTGTCTTAAAACTGTTGGAGTATAAGCAAATTTTGTTTAATTTCAATGTTGTAATCCATTTTAATTGCATGATGACTTTGGTAATTGAAAAAATGTTTAAAGAAATATGTTTAAAAACACAAAGATTGTTTAAAGCAACAAATGAGACTTTTACTGTGTCTTTCTTTTAAGAACTCGATAATCTGAGCGATGCTCCGTTTTCTGGTGATGAAGAAAATGGTGGGTCTGAGGATCGCAAGACTGAAATCAATGGAAATTGGATTCCTGCAACTTCAATTACTGAAGCTAAAATAAATGCTAGAGCAAAAAGACGATTGCGGAAAAATTCTTCTCGAGATTCTGGGAGAGGAGACTCTGTTAGTGACAATGGAGAGACACTGAAGACTGGAGTTGTTACACCAACGAGCCCGAAGGGGAAAGTCCTGGACAGGCGATCCCGGTCTGGAAAGGGAAGGGGTCTGCCCAAGAAAGGTAGGTGTAGCCTAGCAAAGAAAGTACCATTTATTCTGCCCCAAAACCTAGTGTTGGGCATGATTTTTGTAAGTGACAATCTCCGTGCAGGCACTTGGTTCTTTGTTAGGTAAAGCAGTAGCATATAGTAATCCTAGAATTCTGTATGTGTAACACAGATTCACATGGACAAATGCAAAGTAAAAGCATGGATATAGTGGACAGCGTAGTTGCTTCATCCTTGGGTTATTCTTACGTTGTTTTGTATTGCTGATATCCTACTGGAAAGAGATTAAACACTAATTGCTCAAGTGAGAATGTGTCAATAAAACACTTCTGCCCTTTTCAGCATATACCCTGGGAAATAAGAGATGGGTACAAGCTGTGATATATTGCCTTTGCCTGTAGGATTAGTGTGTTCAATTAAAAGCATTAGTTGTAAGCTAGCTCTTCTTCCTGTTCTGTGTTTTGCCAGGTGGAGCAGGTGGTAAAGGAGTTTGGGGAACACCAGGTCAAGTGTATGATGTGGAAGAAGTAGATATTAAGGATCCTAATTATGATGATGACCAGGTAGGCAAATACTTTCTTTGCACAATGTGCRTCTTGAATTTTCTTTATTCATTACAATTGCTGTGATGTTCATACCAGTGAAAGTGTGGCCTTGTGAGTTAGGTGGATGTGGCCACTAATGGCTCATTTTTATGTTCTAGGGTGGATTATTGACTACTAAAAGACTGTAAAAAGTGTGGTAGCATGACATTCAAAGATCTTAAGTTTATTTCTTCTTTCTYTGTCTCACTAGGCAGCACCCTTTTTGAGGGTGTGTTCCTTTAGTGCTGCTTCTCATGGAGGTGAATGTTGCAATGCTGCTCTAAACTGCATGTCAGCACCATGTTAAAAATGCAGCTGACTTTCTCATGCGGGGAAACTTTGGTCTGGGCAGAGGGAGTCTCTTATAGACTTGTTCTTGCATCTACTGTCATCCTTCCCCACATCTTACACTAATTGAAAGTGTTTTTATGACATAATGTAAAATTGACAGCCAAGATGTATTTACYTATTTATTTTCATGGAGGTTGCCTGTTGCAACCGTATTGGAAGGGGTCAGAGAGGGGATGAGTGGAGCAGAGGTCACTAGGCAAATGATGCCTCAAAAACTGAAGTCCTTGAGGAAAGGAAAATTACAAACACTGATTGCTGAAGTCCCTTGAGATCAATACATTTGTGAGACTGTAAATAAGTACTTCATAACTTTGGCAGAGTAACACTGGTGTCCCCTGAGCAGAGAATGTAGCTATGACTTCCAAGAGGCTGAATATAGGTACATCAGAATGTGGCCTTCAGAATTCTTTCTTTTCACAGAAATTCAGAGGATTACCTGAGCAGAGATAGCAACTGATATGAAAGCTGCTGATTGCATAAAAGGAAGCTGAATGAGTATTCCGTGGGAATTCTGTRTGACTAGCTTTACTGAGGTTGTAGCCTCTTGCAAACAGGGGCTGACGTGGTGGCAGAACAGGCATTTTGCCTTCTCTAATTCTTGGTTGTGGAAAGCTGCTTTCAAAAAAGCAGTTGGGAACTTCCTTATTCAGATTTCTTTGATCTGTAGTATTGTTCTCCRCGTCACTGCTGTGTTCTGTGAAATGGGGAACTGAGTTATGGTGGGAGATGTGGCTGTGCTGAAACTCTGGTCTTAGACACAGGACAAGGGGCAGTTGCTGTGTGATTCTTTTTCCTCTTAGGGAATRTTTTCACTCACAAATATCCTGAAAATGCCTTTTCCCTGCCATGCAGATACAGACGTGCTTGTGCCTGTCTGGTCACGTAGTCACTAAGGAAGGGGGAAAAYGTCAGGCTTGCTGGCAGCAGCCAGAATGGGCTTGCAGGGAAAGCTGCTGGGAGTTGTGTTTTGCACTGTGGCACAGCTGCATCTGCTGAGCTGGTCAGGAGTTTCTGCTGCCTCCTTTCAGCAGCTAGTCCACAGGTGCTTTGTGTCCATGCTGCGTTGGCAGAACCCTAGGAGTACAGCGTGCAGTGCTGACYGTTGTGTAACAGCAAATGCAGCTTCCTGGTTGACTTCAACTGGCGGTAAACTCCAAGCTGTAAGGAGCATGACATTTAGCTGTGCACGGCCCACACTTTAACTGCAGAGACATAAATCTGTTACTTTCTGTGAGAATCTTGACTGCCAGGAGCATGCATAAGGCCTGAAGGATTTAGAAGATATTTTTGTGTTGGTGAAACTGTGTAACMTACAAGGAGATACAATATTATTTTAAAAAGTATGTATATCTTTGCCTTTAAAAATAGGAGAACTGTGTCTACGAAACAGTAGTTTTGCCTCTGGATGAAAGAGCGTTTGAGAAAACTCTAACACCAATCATACAGGAATATTTTGAGCATGGAGATACTAATGAAGTTTCGGTATGTCACATGTTTGTTTATTTTGGGAGACAGCCCTGTAGTGTACATGGGAGTSTAACCGCTAGCTGATATTGGATGTATGAAGATGTTGGCAAGAATGTGCAATTAGAATGCCTAAATAGCTGCTTCTGCTCATGTAGTAAAAATATGTATGTATATATGTATATGTGTGTAAAAGTCATGATTTTGTTTTTATATATATTATGCACATGCACTCTTATTTTTCTTTTTTACATCTTATTTAGGAAATGCTGAAGGATTTAAATCTTGGTGAAATGAAATACAGTGTGCCAGTGCTGGCTGTTTCCTTGGCATTGGAGGGGAAGGCTAGTCACAGGGAAATGACCTCGAAGCTTCTCTCTGATCTTTGTGGGACAGTAGTGAGCAAAACTGATGTGGAAAAATCATTTGATAAACTACTTAAAGATCTACCTGAATTGGTTTTGGATTCTCCCAAAGCACCACAGGTATATCTCATAGAATTTTTTTTCCTTGCTTATATTTAAAAGCTTTTTCTTTTAAATCATGGTTAAATTGATCAAGTAGATTGAAATAGACTTTATRTTTGGAAAATATGCATGGATTTTCTTACTGTCTCTAATGCCCTATCCAATTTCCCAGCCTGTGTTTTTGCTTTGAGATGATTCATTTTAATAAATGAAACCTGAAAGCCAGGTATAATTGTCTGTTTAGAACTGCTTTGAAATTCAAGCTTTATTTAAAATTGCCTCTGTTTTGTTGCAGTTGATGGGCCAGTTTATTGCTAGAGCTGTKGGAGATGGGATTTTAAGCAGTACCTACATAGATGGCTACAAAGGCACCGTGGATTGCACCCAAGCTCGGTAATTTATTTTCTCTAGTTTCAGAGGCCAAACAAACAGATCATAAATTTGGGATTTTAGAATAAACCATGTGGTTCTTGATTAATGCTTCTTGTTTAATTAGAAATKATCTGAATGAAATACACCAAGAAATGAGAGGAGAAATATTACAAGTGCTTGAAGAATATGTTAATACATTTGAGTTTAGTCAATCAGGTTTGTTGTCTAGCTTACGTTTAATTTTAAAAAAAGGGGGGGGAGCACCTGAAAGAGGAAATTACTATAGAAGTTTTTGTCTTAGAAATGGCTTTAATGTGACTAGTGAATAAATATAGCRTCAGGACAACTGCTTTAAGTATGTTGTGAAACTATTCTATTTGTAGTGTTTTAACTGCCTAACCTGAGGGTTCAAGGTGCGAAAAACATGAGTAGTAATAATAATAATAATAAAGTATCAAGCAATATTAAGCATTTTAGCCTGGTAAGTGCACATCTGGAATGCTTTCATTCATGCCATTGYTGTTTCTTGGGCAGTCTTTGCAGCTTGGTAATTCCACTGCTGCATGCAGCAGTTGTTACTGGCTTGCCCTGGTGTGAGCAGTGTGACACAACTATTCCTTCTCTAGTTGAATGGYACTTAACTGTTTTTTCCCCTCTCTCACCCCATTTATTTTCTTCCTTTTCTCAAAGATCTGACAAACTTCCTTCATTCATCCTGTTTTCTTGCAAGTAGTATGTATTTCCTTTTCCACAGCGGTATTTTGACTTAAATTGCTCAGGTTTCACAAAAAAGAAAATCATGTTTCAGCAGAGAAGTCATTCTTTAGCTCAGAAGCAATKCAAGCCTTGTTTGTTTGAGATTTACGTGTCAAACTGCATGTGTGGAGGAGCCTAAATAGAATTCATCTCTGTGTAAGAGTTCTGTCATAAAAAATGTTTTAGGTTCTGCACTGATGAATGAGGTCTGCAATCATTGCAGGACTATTATCTGTCCTGAGCACAGTATAACCAAAATGTAAAATAGGTGCAAAGAAAACTTTGGGACTAATATTGTGACTTTTTGATGGAGATGTCTGCATGAAGTTACTACTGATGAAGAGATCTGGTCTCTGTGAATTTGGCACGAGCACTGTACCTTAAAAAAAAGTGGGAAAATGTAGGTATTACAGATCTTTCCTTTTGGTTTGTAGTTTCCTAAAGCCCAAATTTTCCTTTCTAGAGCTGCACTTGACCGAGCTACCGTGTTGCTGAGTATGACCAAGGGTGGAAAGCGCATAGACAACGTGTGGGGATCAGGAGGTGGCCAGCAGTCTGTGAAACACCTTGTGAAAGAGGTAGCTGATTTGTGCAGAACTCTTTGAGTTTTTTGGATAGTGAGCATAACAGATGAGAGGAAGAGTTCTGGGGAGAAAAACTTGATCATAGCTATCTTAACTTTTTATTGTAATGACAGTTTTACCAAGCAGCATTTCTAGTCCGTGTATATCTGTATTACAGTATGGATAAGTACTGCATTTAGTGCTGTTTATCTTTTCATATATTTTATATATATATTATCTATATAAATAAATGTAATACTATTTATGAAACTTAGATGCAAGTTTTGGGAACTAACTTGCTGCTGGGTGGGTTGCAGATTATCAAAACAGTTAAAAGCTGTTAAATTTTTGTAGCTAATTATCATTGTGGCTTTTTTGTTTTAAAAATTCAATAGATTGATATGTTACTGAAGGAATACTTGCTTTCTGGAGATGTGTTGGAAGCTGAACGTTGTCTTCAGGAGTTGGAAGTGCCCCATTTCCACCATGAACTTGTATACGAAGTAAGGAGAAATCAGAGTCCCTTTAATGATTGTCAGTAGTAATAAGAGCAGACTGTTCTGCTTTTGTGTGGGTGTGTATTGTAACTTGGATCTGAAGYTCAGGTTGCAAGATCTGGTGTTATTTGAGTAACTAAAGGGAAATTAATAGTCTGYGTACTCATTTGTGTGTGTTCTGCGCAACAAGTAAACCCTTTTTTCCCCCTCGCTAAGGAATAGCAGCAAAAACATACTTTAGTGTCTATTTCTTTGTAGTTGCAAACTTACTACAACAGATTCAGACATCAACATATTTTAAATTGTAGGAGTGTTTTTGTTGATTGTTTGGTTTTTTTACCTGCTAAATCAAGAAGTGCTTGTTTACCACTAAAACTGAACAGCCAGAATCTGAAATGGTTGAAGTATTTTCTTTTGAATAAACTGATTCTATTTAGCAAATCTCATAGAAATAAAAAATTTCTTATGCTTGTTGGAGTTTGGAGAGATTTGTTTTGACATTGCTTTCAGGTCATGGATAAAAAATTAATTTCATAATGAATTTCTGTCTGTAGTGCAGCAGCGTATGAATAGAGCTATGTATCTCAAGTCAGGCAGTGCTCTTTACGCTGTCTTTTAGTTTCTCAATTTTCATTGCTTGTATCCTTATTCCAGTATCTTTCCGTCAGTCTCTTTTTTTCAAAAATTAATATACTGGAATTGTGACTCCCTATGAACAAATGGACCTACTTCCCAGAAAATACGCAGTACTGCGTCTCTTGTTCCTCTTAGCACTTCATATGCTTACACAAGATGTGCTTGAACCACTGTCTTTTTAGTTAAAGGGCTTGCATAATCTTTCAGGCAGTGGTGATGGTTTTGGAATCAACTGGAGAAAARACTTTTAAAATGATACTGGATTTGTTGAAAGCTCTCTGGAGATCTTCAGTCATTACTATGGACCAAATGAAGAGGGTAAGTGTCATTCGGAGGGTACTGGGTTTGGTCTCYCAAACCCAGCAGTGTAGTTTTTTCTTAAGGTGAAAGCTTGGCAGGATATTGGTTTTGTTCCCCCTGCTCTCCCCTTTCCCTGTACTCCTGAGTCTCATGCCAAAAACAGTCACTGATGTTTGCAGTATGTAATGATACTTATCAGGTACTGGAGGAAATACAGTTTAATTTAGAGCAGTTCATAGTAGAGCTGTGGGATACTAAATTTTGTTGTTGAAAAATTTCAACTGGTCTTATGCAACTGAGTGATTTAAAAAACAATCATTTAAAATGCTACAGTATAGCTTCGTTTTTTTAAAAAAAAAAAAATTAACCAGTAGTTCTTCATAACTGAAGTATAATGAGGCCTACTTAATAGAAATATCAACTAGAGTAGTATATAGAAGCAAATTCTTTACTAAAGTAGCATGATTCATGACTTTGCTTCCAGCTGGGAATACTGGACGGTTGTGCTATSCTGGGGACAACTGGGTACCAGACTCGCAGCCAACTTCCCCCAATCCTCTTGCTGGAGGGAAGTGATGAAGACATTTCTAGTTGGCACAAACACTTCACTTGCTGCATAGTGGTGGAGATTTGCAGCCTCCATGTATATTTATCTATATAAAAATTTTACTTGGCAGAAATACTAAGTTTTCTYTCATGCGATAGCCACCAGGCTAATCCTGCCTGGTTCTGTACTGCCTGGTTTTATAACCTTTCTGGAGTCTTCGAAGTTCTGCTGGTGTTTTTATGTGTGTAGGTAGCTGTGTAATCCCATGATCCTAGTATTATACATTGCTTTTCTGCAAACTTACAGCTCCTCTGGCTTAGGTTTGTTGAAACTGTTTATAAGTGTACATAGAATTACATGAAAAWTTATGCTATAGAAAAATTGTAACAAAATCACAGAATATCCACATCACTGCTTGAATTGTTACCGTTGCAGGGCTATGAACGAGTTTACTGTGAAATCCCAGATATCAACCTGGATGTACCACACTCCTATTCTGTGCTTGAGCGGTTTGTAGAGGAATGCTTCCAGGCTGGAATAATCCCCAAACCACTGAGAGACCTCTGTCCTTCAAGGTACTTATTTCATTATCCATAGGTGAAGGTGYGGKTTTTTTCTCTGCTGTAGGTAACAGAAAGGGGGATCTTGTGATCTGGGTGTTGTAGATTGGGAGCTAAGGAGGATGCAGGAATAGGAGACTGGAAACAAGTTTGTTGTAAAGGTGATTTGATCTGAAAYCCTTTTCTGGGGACTGGGATAGGTGAGGAAAGTAAACAAACCTCTGGAGAGTCTCAGGCAACATGTGCCTGTGTGCTCTCCAGAGGAGGAAGAGCTGCTGCTTTACTCTCCTGTTAATTTGGTGACAGAGATGAGTGCAGTCCCAAGGTRCAAGACTTGAGCATCCCCAGGACCCATGTAGTGTCAGTGGGAAAACAGACAACCATTTGTAATTTGCTTTTACAAAACTSTTTAAGTAAACATTAAAGTGCATTAATAGAATTCTAAAACCAGATTAAGCTGATTACATCAAAGGGAATAGGCTGTTTACATGGTATAAGCTCTAAATACCTAATCCTTTACTATCTGTCTATCATGTGTCTTGTCTAGTGTTCTTTGTTTTGTTATTATTTATGTATTCACAGCATAAAGGATGGCTTTTGCAGAGGTATTGGGTACTCAGTTTTCTCCCTACTGGCCTCTACAGATCCATAAATTCTACTTTGGGAAATAAATGCTGTTTTATTAAATTTGATGTTAGCAGTATTTTTGCCCTCAATTATGTGTGTCAGGAATACTGTTTTAGAMAAATATTTTTTCAAGTTTGGTTGTGTTGCTAGACATTTTAAGCATTACCATCTCCCAGCTGGCATTCAGTTCAGGTTTGAAATTCTTGACTTTATCAAAGGCAGCCTCCACTTGTGGATTTTGGACTTGTGTCTGTCTCTGTGATATTAAATGTCTTCAAGCCTGGGCTGTGGGAGGATAGAAAGCTGTCGTCATCTCTGCAACAAAAGCGTGATTATACTTCAGCACCAGTAACTATATCGGGATGCCTTTTTAAGCAGCGTACTTCTGCTCTGGTTGGAAAATGCCACTCCTAGGTCTTCAACATTGTTTTGCMTGTRTTAAGGATAACAGTASCTATTAAAASATCAGCAAAGTAGGAAATGTTTGARGCTGCAGATTTTGAAAAGCTGCTTGCAAACACACCTCTGTGTACCTAAATACTGACAGATTTGGGTAATTTATCAAGTGGTGAAGACTATTTAATAGCTAATCTTGCTAAACTTGCACATCTTGTACTTRACTACTAAGACCATGTGAAGATTTTCAGTAGTAGGTAAGAAAATACAACTGATGCTACTGTGAACTTCTTAAAAAGATACTTTCTGTTTTCTTACAGAGGCAGGAAGCGTTTTGTGAGCGAAGGAGATGGAGGTCGTCTTAAACTAGAAAGTTACTGAATGTGAAAACCAACTCCTGAAGCCTTATAAGTTTAAAGGGGAGGGGGAAAAAATATAAATATACATACCCATATGTGTGTGTCTGTGTATATATGTGTACACATACACACTTTTCTAGTGTATGTGTGTATATACCCACAGACACACGTATATACCTGCTACACCAAAATTCTAGCGAGTTGCTTAGCACAGTTCATATTTTTTTAAAAGCACATGTTTTGGGTACAAATCATTTTTTAAATAGTTTTGTAACTTTCAGGAAGAAACTTTCTTTGGGCATGTAGTAGAACAACTGGCCACTCTGCTGTGGTGGGTGGTGCCTTCAAATAAGCTATCTTTTTTTATAAGTGCCATATGTTTATGACCTAATCATTCCATGTTTGCATCGAYGTCTAACTGCCGCTTTTTCTTTCAAGGACAGTGTTTTCATTATAAAATCACTGGTTTATACAAAGCTTTACAGAAGGGTCAAGTTAGGCTGCTGTGACCCCATTTACATTGCTGCTGAAGAAATACTGTGCTTTGGGAGGAAAAAAAAAATAGTTGTTTTTTTCTTTTAAAAAGCCCAAGAAAGTGGGATTGGGTCATAAGCTGAATTCATCTGCTCCAGGGGAGAACACCAGTAGGTTTAGATTTTCTAGCTACCACTTACCAGACTTTGTCTTTTTTATGTAACTGGAAAAGTGAAAAGTTCTGGTGTCGAACATATTAAAGTAACGTTTTTGGGACGCTGCCGGTTCTGCCTCCTCTTTATTGAACCTCTGTTTCAGAAGGCGGGTCTCGYTAACCCCGGTGCGCTACAGCAGGGAGAGCAGCACGAAAAGGAGCGCGGGCAGGCGGGCGCTCATGGGGGCGCAGCGGGGCTCTACGGCGTCGCTCAGGGCCGCCCGCCCGCGGCCTCCTCCCGCCGCGCGGCCTCCATCGCCGCGCGCTGCAGCTGCTCCAGCTTCTCCAGCGACACCGACTTGAGCGGCAGCAGCTTGGGCTTGCACAGCACCATGGCGGGCGCGTCCTCAGCCGAGAGTTGCCCTGCAGCGGAGCCGAGCGCCGCCCGTGAGCGCCGCCCGTGAGCGCCGCGCGCGGCCCAGCCCGGCGTGCCTGGCCCGCCGCCCCTACCTTGCTTGGGCAGCACCTCCCGGAACGCGGCCTTCCCCTCCGGCATGGCGGCGGCGCGCACGCGCACTGCCCGCAGCGGCGACGCGTTGGGCGTGAGGCGGGATAAAACTACCCCTCCCAGCGTGCCCCGCGCGCTGGCTCCCCGCACACCAAGGGGCTCCCTCTGCCCCTCGAGCATCCTGGGAGTTGTAGTCCTAGCCAGCGCGCGGGGATGGGTGGGGCTTGCCCAGGTGCATGCCGGGAGTTGTAGTTGTTGCTTGTGGCGGTTTGTGGTGGCCGCGAACCAACACTCGRGGAGCGTTTGTTATTTTATTAATTTATTTATTTCCTTGTTTCCAGGAGGCACCAAGACTCTAGCTTTGAGGTGGGCTAGGTCTCTTTCTCTAGGAAAACATCAGGTCCCTTCCTCATTCTGTTGGTCTCACAAACGAGTCACACTTGCAGCCTATGGAGAGCCCCTAGCCAGCAACAACTTCATAAACGATAAGCATGTTTTCCTATTCCCAGGTATTCGCAGTACAGCAGGCAGCAAGGAGATGAGCACCGCTGGAATCCGGGGCATTTCCTGCTGCGGAGCTGCTTGCTGAAAGCCCAGCAGTCACAAAACAACATTTATTTCAGGTCTTAAGAAATGTTTTCACCTGAGTATAAGAAAAAGGGGATTAAGTGAAGCAATGTTTCCAGTCCCATAGGTATATGAGGGCCTTTTTGGTTTTTTTGTGTTTGTTTTGTTGTTTTTTTGTTTTTTTTTTTTTTATACCACATAAGTTATTTTTACTCTCCTTTTTGAGTCTTGCAAGTTCTTTTCTTGTATTGAAGAAAAAAAAAAATCTGGAATCAGGTCGTTACTTTAGAAACAGAAACCTTATTGAGAGTGCCATATAAACACACAACTCTAGACATGAGATGTTTAAAAATAAAGCTGGTTTCATGAGAATTGCCCATCTCGAGGGTGATTTTCTGCTTTAAGTAAACAGTTTGTTTATAGTTCTAAGAATCTTTYAACAGCCTCTGATCAGTGTCTGCTTTCCAAGCAGATATCTTTCTCCTGCTTTCTTTTTAAGTATCTAGAAGACTTCTCACCTCTGCGATTGCAGGAGAGACCAGAAATGCAGCGTTGCAGCGWGACCTGGTGACATGTGCTGAACAGCACAGACCAGTTTGAGAAATACAGGTGGAGATTTGCTTTTTTCACACATTTGTCCCCTCAAGCGGCTGACTAGTCCCCTAGGACACGGGATGGAAGAAAGTTGTTCTGGGCGAGGTAGCAGGAGTGGCTTCCTGAGGCGTTCTCATGAGGACACCTCGCAGGTGTCTTCACAGCCTCAGGATGCTTGGAATTAAACAGAGTCCGTGTTCTGTGAGAGGGAGKTGATAGAGGAGTGGATTTCTTTGAGCTCAGTGTGATAAGTGTTCTGCAATGTGTTGGTACTTACAAAGCGGCGCTTTTCAAACTGCACACATCAAGGCAAGAATAAAAGGTGGAAGGAGACGTCCTTATTCAGTGCAAAGCCTTGTATTTCACTGCCCTGTTTGTGCCAAGTGCCTGGAAGCACATGGTCTGCGGGGCACAGAAGCAGCTTTCCGACTGGCTGCTCCTCCTGTTCTCCACCCGCGATGTCCGGGAAATGCCGYGATCCGCCGGCCCGTCTCCGTGTGACGTGTCGATCCCCCTGGGCTCCCACGMCGGCTGCTGCAGGAGCCTTCCAGGAGGTTACCGCTCTACTTGTGTGGTTCGAATCGCTCGAGTCCTTGGCCTCGTGCCGGGAAGCGCCAGCAGAGGCATGCTGTAATTGCCCRTAAACGCACCGTCTGTCATATTATTGTTTAATTATTCCAGCTCCTCAGCACCACACACTGCTTAGTGTCTCTCTTGCTATYTTTACTTAATTGAGTGGAAAAAAGCGGAGACTTGTCCTTCACTTATGTCACTTTGTATTTATCCAGCATCCCTGAATCCTCCTTTGCAGCCCCAGCTTTCGTATGCAGAAGCCAGCCTTTTGTACAGTCAATAAGGTCAATATTTAAAGCACATGTTAGAAACAGAATCAATATTTTAGCACATGGTAAACTCRGGCCATAAATCTCTTAACACAGTGAAATGATTGTATTATTATCCTTTGAAATACCCCTCCTCCCTCTGGGAAACAAGGAGGGGAAAGAAAACTCTTGAATAACCAAGTCCTTGTTCRTACAATGYAGGACTGTTCCTGGCTTGTCACTTGGTCTGTGTCACTTCTTTCTGTCTACTGGCCCTCCTTTCTCTTTCGTGTTCCATGCCTTCGTCTTTGAGATCCTTCATTCCCTCGCCCATCACTGCTGCTATTCTAGTTCACTGCAGGGGTATCAGCCCTTTCTTGCAATCACCTCGCAAAGACCAGCTCCCACTTCAGCACCTCTCTGCTTTCTSCCATGCTTACAAGGAACCTTAATAGATCTAATTTTCCTGGATTTTTTTTCTCATGAATCCTCAAGTGAAAAGTTCCTTTATGGGTGGACTTCGTACGCTGCCCTGACTAGACCAGCACCTTTGCTGCCGTTGTGCTTTTGCCTTCCCATCACTAAAATAAGAGATTATTTCATATTATTTTCTGATTTGGCTGATTTTTAACCCATCTCTTTCCTGCAGGAAAGAAGAATTTACATAATGATTTTGCTGTGGAGCTGACTTCAGGCCTGCTACTTGTCCTCTCTCAGGAGCTCCATTCCTGGCTCCAGGAGAAAGCTCAGTCTTCATCTTTAAGACCAACAGGCAAATGTTTTATTTCCCCTCCTATATCCCTTTTACATAAAAACTACATCTTTAAATGAATTTGAATTTGGGTTGGATTGGGTCAGTGCGCAATTTCACTGTACTTGGTTTTCCCTGGGGACTCCCCCGTTCTGCCAATTCACGTTTTCCACCTTCGGGCAGGGAGTAAGCGGCTGCAGTCACAGAATCATGGAATCACAGAATGCTTAAGGTTGGAAGGGACCTCTAGAGATCATCTAGTCCACCCCCTGCACCTGCAGGGTCACCTAGAGCACGTGGCACAGGGCAATCGCGAGTAAAACCCTTCTTGGTCCCCCCACCAGCACTGCTGCCTGCCCACGCATGGGTAGCAGCCTCATGGCAGCTCTCCAYGCAGCTGCCACCACTCCCAGGCACCGCTGGATATAGGAACCTTAGTAACCTGGAGCTGGATATAGGAACCTTAAGCAAAACATGTCATCAAATTGTTGTGTCTTTCTGCGGCACCCCTCCCAGAGACCTTTCCCCTTTCTTGGACGCAGAGGGAGCCTCCTTCCTGCTGCGTCACACCTCTATCAACAACACGAGTTGGTTTCTCTACAGAGAGCCTGGTGGATCTGGAATAACCGTCAGCTGTTTCTGCTTAACTCAGTTTCCATCCCAGCCTTTCCCCTTTACAASAGAGATAACTGAAGCCTTTAATTTGCCCTGACTTTCATTGTAGAGGGAAGTAGGAGTTCTTAACAGCTGGTACTACTCTGTCTAGAATAACTACACTAAAAATACATACATAAATTTTCGCTCATGAATAAAAACCTCTTGCTTATTACTATTGTTTCTGTTGTTTCTTCTAATGCTGACTTTGAAAGATGATAAACTGATTGACTCTCAGTTTGTGTAACTGAAGATTAACTTCCTTGCAGACCTATGGATTTGCAGGGGTTTTTTCTTGCGCTAGGTAAACTGAAAGACTAGTACCATGGGCTGGTTAGGACACAGCACATACTTGAAAAAGTTTGTGTGCGTATTAGTAAATAAATAATAATAAAAARCCCTAATATCTCATGCATGGCATTTTGGACGTGCTGTTTCAGAGCTGATGTGTCCTGTTTTTCCACCTGGAAGAGCCCCCATAGGACCTAGGAGCCTGCTGGAAAGCATGCCAAGGGCCTGACACACACAGACATGTTGCTAATGAGTTGAAAGCTGGAGCTGGCAGGACCAGATTTCGCTCTTTAACATGATAGTTTTACAGCCCTAACTCATGCTGCTGAGTTTGGAGAACAGAGACACCTTAAAAACCTCTGTTGTTCTCTCACATGGATATTTGCTTTGTAGAAGCAGCAGGAGGATAAAAAAGGAAAAAAAAAAATAGAGCAATTTCTTGTCACTCAATAAGCAGATCTGACTGAACACACGAAGGGGACAGACAGTAAAAATAGCAATATCTTACTCTACCACAGCCCTTCAATGGAGAGCCACATATTGAGGTTCCCCTCTGCAGCCTTCCCCCCGTGGCAGCAGCACCCGTCCCTTGGCAGAAGTTTCACCAGGGCTGGGTTGGTTTCACGAGGGGTTTCGGTGCAGCAGGTTGTCCTGTGGGCTGCTCTTGTGGGGCACAAGCTCCTGGGAGCTGCCAYGGGCTCCGCGGGTCTCCCCGTGCCGTCAGGATGGGGCCCTTGCAGGAGCTGCCGCAGCCTCCGAGCAAGGCGGACACCAAACTGCTCGTGAAGGGATCACCCACGAGAAGGGAAGGAGCAAAACAGGGAGAGAGTTTAGCTGGACGAGGGGCAAAGATGAGAGGAAGATAAACCCTAGGAGTGGGAATGTCGGTGTTTGAGACCTGACAGTGGGAGCTTGAGGTTCCCACAGAAACTGGGAATCGGAGGGGTTTTGTGTCGAGTTTTATGCGGGAAAGGGAGAGAAGACTCAGCAAAATTGAGGAACCGAGTTTGCTGGGATGAAGACACCAGCAAAATGGGACAGGAAAGTCACTGAGAAGAGACAGGCAAGAAGCAGACAAAGGAGATGATTGAACCTGGCGAGAGGAGCTGAAGCTGGAGGTGCCCTTGGAGGTGAAAAGGCAAGTGGCAGAGTGGGTGATCATGGCCTGGAAGCAGAGATTTGGCAGAAGAAAAGGAAARAAAACAAGTGCTGTGGGAGGCTGCCCCACTCAGGTCTGAGCCACAGGGAAAGCCAACGGGAAGGAGCACGGGGAGTGAGCTACTGAGGACACCTCGTCCCAGAGCTGCAGTGGGGCGGGAATTCCCTCGGCCCGAGCCTTGCTTCCCACTCGCGAGTAATCCATCCCCTCGCGTAGAAACRGTGAGAATGTCGTGGCCTGGGACAACACGGCAGTGCCTGAGCGCTGGAGGGAAGGTGCTGAGGGAGGACTCTCCTGTAGATAGAGGACAGAAAAATCAGAGGACAAAATGAAAAAGCCAAGTGAGAGAAAGGGTCAGTCCCCTTGCTAAGGAAAGGCAAGGGGCACACACGTTTGTCCGTGTGAGGTGCACCGATTCAGCTGAAGGTGATTCTCAAGTTGCCAGACTCATCTTGTGGTCAGCCTGGGCAAGCGCAACAAATTAATTGCTTTTAGTTCATTGTGTAAGAGCTGGCTCCTAATAAATCACACGGCTTCGCAGAAACATGCCTGAAACAACTGTGTAAATACAAAATAGCCTTAGGGATGGTGTTATGAATCCATCAAATAACCCAAATTCCACTCGTGCCCCTCCACGGCTGCTCTGCATGAAGGTTACAGTCTGCTCCTGTTATCTGCACGAGGGGCAGAGGTCTGGGTCGGCGCTGGCGATAACCCGTGGAGGTGCTGGGATGCCACATGATCCCACGTGGACATTTTCCCTTCTCAGCAGCACATAAAGCACCGTGCACATGAAAGGAGTATTCGCAAGGTTGCAACGCCAAGTGTTTAAGAGTTAGGCAATGTCCAGGTGAAAGTCGCCTGTGAAACCCTAATGCAGATGCTGCGTGCACACAGGTGATGAAATGCTCTTTAATTGCTCCACATGCTGCTCACCCCACTTTGAACGGCAGTAATCCAAGRTCCTCTCACGATTTCATGGGTTTTCCGAGGAAACGGAGACAGAGAAACTACTGACTTACTGTCTGTGGGTATTCCTTTAAGGAAAGGTGTGCAGTTACATCCCTGTCTGTGTAGCCTCCTGGGGATGACAAGAGGCCATTAATGAACATTGCTAGGAAAGTGAATATTAATGTCATCTTCTGCACTGCGTGTGATACCAGCGATCGGGAGAAATGGTGCTCTGAGTCTGGGATGAAATTTAGCTCCCCAGYATCCAGTGTGAGGCTATAAAATTACTCCATTTGTGCAGATTAAAAGCAAATCCTGTGTGTATGAATTCTGCCTTTCCAGAAAAAAAAAAATCCTGGTAGTTTTGATTGTTGGCACAGGTATTAGGGTAGTCAGAAGGACTTGAAGAGAAGGGCAGAGTTATCAGTGTGAAATTAGCTGGCTGGTCCCTGCCCCGTCACAATTGCGGCTCCGCTTTACTTCAGCTTTTCAGTTTTGTTTCAGCATGCGAAGAACAAAACAAGCTTCTCGGCTACAAGGGTTCATTAGATTTCAAAGCCCGTTTTTTAAAGTGAAGCAAGTAGAAACGGAGATGAATTCTGTAACAGACGCATAGCACACACAGCGGCACCGCTTTGCACACACTTCTGCGACCCCAAGTGCAAAAGGGGCACAAAAGGGGCCTTGGAAACGTGAGGGTGCCCCAGGCAATCAGCAAAACACGCAGGTTCTCCTCACGCTTGGTGCATACACACTGTGATCTTTCAGTGTCATCTTCCAAGGGAGAAAATAGCATTATATGTAGCCATCTGTGTGAGCTCAAACAAACCGTGCAAGAAAAATATTCTTCTGAATGTTAAGCTTTCCAAGGCCAAGAACGTATCTGTGTTTATCTTGTGGGGGGGCTGGTGTTCTGCTGGCACTCGGCTGTTGCTGGATAACAACAAATAAAGATCCACTCGTCGTAAGGCRTAGCATCCCTAGGGAATTCTATCGRGGCTATTGACTTCCCATCTGTGATCCAAGATGCTGGGAAGCTAATTCTGCTTTTAGCACCGTCCAGCCTTACTAGTGAAAAAGCACGTAACCACATTGAAATGTAAGGGAAGCGGCTGGACGGGTTCCCTGCAGCACCGCGCTCAGGCCGGGCCGGGCCGGGCCGGGCCCGCCATGGCTGCAGCCCGCGGGGCCGCCGCGCCGTCGCCCGTGGCAACAAGGGGTG